>QLPN01001243.1:83538-142139 GCA_003314395.1 Albatrellus ellisii
CAGTAACTGTGGGAATGATTGGTGATATTCCGCAGCAGGTGTGAGAAGAATTGGTGAGCATGCACAGTAGATGTGAGAAAATAAATCATAACTAAAGATAGAATGGGCCGATCGGAGATCGGATGACATACGCATCATCGGCCGATAAAGACGAAGAGAGAGAATGCGTGACCGTGGGAATCGCTTCGATAGATCAGGAGCGATTGTAAGATCTATGACAATAGAGACATAAGAAAATAGAGGAAAATGAAGAGAAAAATAAGGAGAATAATAGCGGCCTGACAACGTGGTGTTAGAGTCTGAGAGTAGGTGGATGTTGGCAGCACCAACATATAGGCTGATGAATGCTGTTGCTATATTGTCTTCTTTGTCCCATCTAGCCCTTTCTTCTTCATTAATGACATTGCTTTTGTCAAATCATGTGGTTGTCTTTACTTCTCCACTTGGTAGGGTTTCTGTGTCCATGATCTTTTGATACTTTGGAGTTGGTTTGTTGAATATAACAACCTTCCATACTCCTGTAATCAGTAGAGCGTTCTTGACTAGGGTTGCCCACATTTTTTAGTTGGAAGAGCCATTGAGTGGTGGTATAGTCACTTTTGGTAGGGAGACAACATTGACAAGGTGAATGTTGGCTAGTATGGTGATGATTGTGATGAAGTAAGCAATGTGCGAGAGTGCAAGAGTGCCTGCTGTGTGCTGGGCAGGGCCCATAACCTGTATGCATAGGCTTGGGCAGGGAAAGATCAGACAACATGTCTGCAGCAGTAAGAGTAGTCATGAGCACAGTAGGTGCCATGACATGGTAGTGAGAGAGGTCAGACAACATGTAAGACATCTGAGGAGTTCACAGCATAGAGTGCCCATCTTATATAGTAGAGTAAGGTAAAGTTGTAGTGGAGACAATAAGGTAAAGTACAACAGTTACCATAGTGGGGAGGGATGCGTGTCATCCCAGAGTATATGTGGAGTGAGGGATGTGCATTGTCCCAGAGTGTGCTCAGTGTTGGAGTTTCCAGCAACGTGTGACAGTGAACACACATGACTGCATGCGACTGCATGGCTGCACCACATGGACCTCTTGCAGGACTCAGGGATGATATGGACAGACCCATTAGTTACAGAAATTTTCTCTCACATCTTTTCTTTTCCCTCAGTCTTCTATGAAGAGACTGAGGTCAGTACCTACTTTCTACAGCATTCATGTTTTATGTTTTCTTCCTGTAGAATATTATTCTCTTCTTTCTACAGTCGGTGTGCTCTTTCCAAGTAACCTCCTTAAACAGATTATAAGACCTGAGGTCTATCGAAACTGAGCAAGCACCACCTTCAAGACAAACTCACACCCTGTGCTTGATACACTATGTCAGCAGCAGCCTCGACAAGCAAGACTCCCACACCAGCAACTGGAAGCACCACCACAATGGCAGGCACTGTGATGAGCTCAAATGCCAAAGCCTCGAGCAAGCTTTATGACATACCTTTTCTCACAGAAAACAGTGAAAACTTCACCTTCTGGAAATTTTGTGTTGAAATGGTTCTCCAAGTGCATGGACTCTGGCCTATCATCAGCAGATCCAATAAGGCTCCAGCCACTACATCATCTGACTACAATGAATGGGTTAACCATGACTGCAACATGCGCACACAAATCGCATTGACACTCAGCAATGAGCCTCTCAACACTGTGCTATATGCAACAACATCAAAAGATGCTTGGGAGAAGCTGATGATGTGATATGAAGGGAAAGGGGAACAGAAAATCACTTACTTGATTAGTGAGCTATTCCACAGTACTCTATCTGATGACACCCCCCTCAAACCACAAATAAATGCAATGGTGCACACCACACACACTCTCTCCTCACTTGGGCAGCAACTCAACGAAAATCTCATTACTGTCACCATCATCATCTCACTTCCTCCATCCTATGACATGCTCAAAACAATCCTCACCACCATGAAAGTGACCAATCTCAACATTGAGAATGTTTGCTCACAATTCCTCAAGGAGCAACACCAAACTCATGCCATGGATTCCATGGGTGCATTTGCAGCTCGCTTCAAAGGCAAAAGCAAAGGCAAAGGCAAAGGACCCACAATGTCAGATGAGGAGTGACAGGCAAAGCACAAGGTGAAAGGGTTTTGCATGCACTGCAAAATCCACAGCCATAAAGTCAAAGATTATCACAAGCTCAAAGCTGAAAAGGGCACCACAACAGCACATGTTGCCACTGACAGCACAGTGCTACACACTCAAACACACAATGAAGATGATAATGATGATAAGTCATTCAATCTCTTCAAAGTCGCTGAAAAACTTGCACAACATGATGACCTCACAGCTTGCTGGCTCATTGAATCAGGTGCCAGTCACCACATGAGCTCCAACCATGACTGGTTCTATCTCTACCATCCATTCGCTATGCCATGCAAAGTCTGGCTAGGCAATAACAGCTACATTCTAGCTGAGGGTGCTGGCAACATCCACATGAAGATGTGTGCCAACAAGAAATGGAACCAGACTATCCTGCAGGACATACTCTATGTCCCCGAGCTCCATGGTAATCTCCTATTGGTCTCTGCACTTGCAAAATGTGGTGCACACATCCAATTCAATGGGGATATATGCAAGATCATCAACAAGGATAATGCACTAACATGTGTCAGCCACCTCAAGGATAACCTCTACATCCTTGACATGCACACACACACTCCCAATACCACACAAATCATGCATATCACATCATTCCCATCTGAAGGCATCAATATCTCCGATGATCCCTCCACCTTCATCACATGCACAAAAACTGCTACCACCAATATACAGACCTGGCATTGCTGCCTAGGTCACATCAGTGTAGACTCCATCTTGCACATGGTCTGCAATGGTATGGTCAATGGCATGGCCATCACCAGTGATGCAACCAGTGATGCTCTCAGGATATGTGAGCCTTGCATCAAGGGCAAACACATGCGACATGACATCACAAAATCAACACAAATGTGTGCTGACACAACACTCAGCCACATTTTTTCTGATCTGTGTGGACCCATGCAAATGCACTCCCATGAAGGGTATGACCACTTCACGACTTTTATTGATGACAAGTCATGCAAGGTCTTTGTCCACAGTCTCAAACACAAAAGCAATCTGCATGAATGTCTCACTGACTTCATTGCACATGCTGAAGTTGAGACCAGCACAAAACTGAAAGCACTCCATTCCAATGGTGGAGGTGAATATACAGGCAAGCACACACAGAAGTTCCTATGGGTGCATGGCATTAAACATGAAATGATGACCACTGACATGCCACAACATAATGGCATCACCGAACACATGAATCACACACTGCTCACTGACAGCAACCTCCCACATTCTTACTGGTACAACACTATTGAGTATGCCACTTACTTGCACAACATAGTGCCAACATGCATGCTCAAAGACAATCTCACACCTGAAGAATCCTGGAGCAGTAACAAGCCTAACATTGCCCTTGTTCACACCTTTGGTTGCAAAGCCTTTGTCCATATTCCAGACAAGTACCAACACAAACTTGACACAAAGTTGCTGCTTTGCACCTTCATTGGCTATGCACAAAATCACCACACCTACTGCCTGGTCCACTGCCTGAGTGGGCACATTGTTGAATCATGCAACATGATCTTCGATGAAGGGGGCCCCACCAAACGCTATGAGCAGATCATCTTTGATCCCAACACAGATGACCCAGAGTCCCATGAGTGTGATGCTCATACCAGCAACTCGCCAATTTCCACTGAAGCTCCCCTGAATGCAACCCCTATGATAGCAACTACTTCCACACCCAACACATGATCTATGGCACCCACGACTCCTATGCCTATGCCTGCGATGTCAAGTCAACCCTCATGCAGCAAACACACACCTATTTGTGATGATGACAAATGCTACAATGTCTCATCATACACTCAAAAGCAAAAGGGTGCAAATGCAACCGCTGACATGCAGCCACCTGCAGAAGATGCACCACCACTCAACAGTAGTGAACACACACAAGCCACAACAACTGCATCTGAAAGTGATCCACTCACTTATGAAGAAGCAATGTTGTGCCCTGACACAGCAGAATGGCTTGCAGCATGTGAAGAGGAACTGCAGACCTTCCAACATATGGAAGTCTATGCAGAAGTCAACCAACTGCACAATTGCAAAATTGTTGGCAGCAAGTGGGTATTTCACATCAAAAGGGGACTGACTGGTGAAATCAAGAAGTACAAAGCACACCTAGTCACAAAAGGCTTCACCCAAATCAAAGGCATAGATTTCAACAAAACATTCACACCTGTCATGAAGTTCTCATCACTTCACACAATTCTCACCATCACCACCAAACACAACTTTGAAGTTCACCAGATGGATGTAAAGGCAGCCTACCTCAACAGCATGCTCAAAGAAGAAATCTATCTCAAGCCACCCACCAGATTCAAACCCTCAGCAGGTAAGGTCTGGCACCTTGGAAAATCCATTTATGGCATGCACCAAGGTGGACAAGTCTGGTACAAGCACATCAAGAAGGAATTTGAAGCGCTAGGTTACACATGCTCCAATGCTGACCACTCTGTCTTTCTAAAACATGATGCATCTGGCAAGCTCATATGCATTGTTGCGATTTACATTGACAATATTGTACTCACTTCACACAGCATTGATGAAATAGAAAACACGAAGACAGCACTTAAACATTCCTTCAACATGACCAACCTAGGTGAAATTGGTGGGATTCTTGGCATGCAGGTCACATGGGATTGCCAACACAACACCATTGTCCTCTCCCAGGAGAAATACATCAATGATGTTCTTCACAGATATGGTCACCATGACGTGCACCCCATGGTCACCCCATCACTCCAAAATGAGCAACTCACAAAACTCAATGCCCCAGAGGCAACAGCAGATGTTCATGGGTACCAGAGCGCAGTGGGCACACTCATGTATGCAATGTTAGGGACACAACCTGACTTAGCATACACCATCGGCATACTCAGCCAACATACCATGACACCAGGCAACGTGCATTTCCACACTTTAAATCGTGCCTTCTGGTATCTACATGCCACAGTGCATCATATGCTCCTCTTCAATGGTAACTCCCCTGGTGAGTTAACAGGATTCATCAACACTGATTGGGCAGCCAACATAAATGACAGGTGATCCACCTCCAGATATGTCTTCATTCTCTCCAGCAGCATGATTAGCTGGTGCTCCAAAAAGCAAGCCTTGATGGCACTCTCTAACACAGAAGCCAAATACATCACAGGTGCATACACTGCAAAAGAAGCTGTCTGGCTTCACACCCCCCTTTCTGAGCTTGGTGAACTCCACGACTCTCCTACAATGCTCCAAATTGACAATCAGTCTGCCATCACTATCACAAAGGATCCAGCCTTTCACACACATACCAAACACATTGATGTGCAGTATCATTTCTTACATGAGAAGTATGCTGGTGGGGAACTGGAATTGGAGTATATTCCAATGGGTGAGCAGGTTGTAGATGTGCTGACAAAGGGGTTGGCACAGCAGAAGCATGAGCAGTTCTGCTCCAGCATGGGCATCCACTGGTGCACTAGCTGAGTGGGCATGTTGGAGTTTACAGCAACATGCAACAGTGAATGCACACAACTGTGTGCAACTGTGAATGCATGAATGTGCAACTGCATGGCTGCACCACATGGACCTCTCGCAGGACTCAGAGACAATGCAGATGGACCTGTTAGTTACAGAAAATTTCTCTTGCATCTTTTCTTTTCCCTCAGTCTTCTATGAAGAGACTGAGAATATTATTCTCTTCTTTCTATAGTTGGTGTGCTCTTTCCAAGTAACCTCCTTAAACACTCAGACATGTGGTAAGTGGTCCAAGGAGATAGTGTAGGAGTAGTATGTATGTAAAGTGTTCTCATGGAGGGGAGCAGAACAAAGTATATGTGCATACAGTTAGATTCAACACTTGTGACATCTTATCTACTGCTGCAGTCATGAGACTGCCTGCCATGTACTATCTGCTAGGATTCTCCTATGCACTGTCCATGATATTTATCATTGTAGCTGTTGTCTTCCATAGCCTGCACGTTCAGTGCCATCATCAGTGGCTGTGTCGGTGGCTGTGTGGTGGCTGGGGGGATGAATGACTCAACAAGCTCATATGTATGGAGGGTAGCATGGTTGATGTTGCACAGGGATGATGAGTCAGCCACACTGAGTGGGATAGTGGGAGAGTCACAGTATGGGAATGCAAGTGTGCACACACATGGCAGGAGACACAGCTATGTAGGCCTAGTGCACCTGCCACATCAAGCAAGTGTCATATGAGACATAGGTGACCTGATTGGGAGACATCAGAGTGCAGGATAGATAGTGAATGCCAAGTGGCTGAGAATCCACAGCCAAGGACAAATTTGAAGGTTTCAACATCAATACCCATTGTGGTAATGAAGGCCCATTTGCTCTTGCTAGCACACAAATGCTGTCATATTGAACAACTCCTCTTCATGGAGATCATCATCATTGGCCAGAGATTGCAGCAAGCCATGGCTGTCATCATCCATGATATTCATAGTGCATTACATCAAATGAGGCAGTCTAACAATCTAGAATTCTATTGTTATTGATATAGAGTTGATATGTCTTATACAATTTAAAGGGGAACTCTATAATTTGAAAGTTCACGAGCAGGACTCGAAAATCTAGATCTAGAGTCCATCTAGCACTTCTAGATGCTCACGGGAAGTCACCCAGTTTAGAGGTATACTCTAAAATTTGTAAGTTCACGAGCGGGACTCGAAAATTTAGATCTAGAGTGCATCTAGAGCTTCCAGAATTTTACGGGAAGTCACCCAGTGTTGATCGTGATCGGTTGTTTAGTCACACGACTTATAATAAGCAACTATAATCGTTCAACAACTGTGACCGTGACCGTGACCAAGAACATTGTAGACTGCCCTGAACGGCATTGTGCACACGACCCAATCCTTGGTCACATGATGACTATCGTAGACTAAGACCCCAAACCATGAGATACTCATCAGTCACACGACTTGGTCGTCTTGGTAGCCAACTGGTCACATTAGTTGTGACTGTAGCCGACCACACTCGGTCGACAACTGGACAACACTACGATGTGTACATGACGTAATCTTCGTTCAGTGACGGGAAGAATTTGGAAAACGGGGTTTCCATGACAGAAAACGGTTCCCCATAGTCATGGGAATGTGCCAGAAGCTCTGTAAGGAGGAACGTTCTCTGGCACGAATATTTTGGACAAACAGGACCGCACAGGGGAAAGGGGGAGGAGAAACCGATGAGTAGGAGAAGCGAGATAATGCAGCGTTAGACCCTGTATAGCCGTGACAGAAGGCGCTTCATAAGTCAAGCGCATTCTCGTGTTCCGATTACGGCACCACCACACAAAGTGCCCGTCAAGGGCCTGAGTCACGCTGCGTGTAGCCACGTAACCTTGGGAAGCAGAGCCCATTAATGACGCCCGCGCAGAAGGCCATGTCCTTGTAGGCGAATGCGCTGCTGTCCGCCTTGGGGAGGGCGGTGAGGACCAAGACCGTTGTTGAATATCACGGAGTCTATTTGGGGCGACGACGGAGGCGAGTTCGAGAGCATGTGCACGTTGGAAGACGTCCTCGACATAGATGGCCCCGTTACGGGGGTCGAACCATTGAGTGCTGGCGAGGAGCAGGGCTTTGGTGGCGGCCATGAACCGACGGTGGACTTTGATGTCGTCTGTCACGAATGTGTTCTGAATGTTGAACGTTAGGACGAGGCGTACGTTTGGCACTACCCTTGCATGAAACTCTTCGGAAAAGGGAGGACTCAGGATGTATCACACGTTCGTGCAGGCTAAGCATAGGTGGTGAGGGAGAACGTTGCAGCGTACTCGCCGATATATACTGCGCTCAATTGTCTAACAGCATCATGTCCGTCACTTGAATAGGACTTACACAGGATTCGCCTCGCATGGCCGACTTGCTGCTAAAGGGTGGTAGCCATGTAGTACGTGTCTGGTCTCCGGCGCAGCCCACTACGCTCAATGTGGCGGCGGCCAGAGCATTCGTAATTGGGAGATCAGAGATGACATACGAGTACCAGTGGAATGTTCGGTTTTCAAGTTATGGTTAGCAGCGGAGCGGTAGGACTGACCGGAAAAACAATCATACGCATGAACCAGGCGCCAAGTGTAACTCACAATTGCAGACGTACAGCACACCGTTCGCTGCTTCTCGTGTCGATGCTTTATTGGTATCAATGTAGCAGTGTCCCCACATGACATCTGCCGCCCACGGGCAGGTTTGTGGGCGCCAGCGTCCAGGCTGTGCCCTACAAGTTTGACGCGACGTCACCGGCATTAGCACGGCGCGCTGTTTCCGTAGACCTGTGGCAGATGGTAGCGCGTTGTAATAGCAGGGGAGTGGGAGGAAGTGTGGAGTGGAGCGGGAGGGGAAGTGAGTATCTGGAACTTGAAGTCTGGCCTGTGGCAATCGAGGTGGTCGCGGCGTCCTCAAGGAGGCCGCAGGCATCCTCGGAGATTGATACGGGATGGCAAACGCGTTACAGTAGGGCACGGAGGGGGGACTCTCGAGTTTGAAGTTTCATATTATACACAGGTTTGTCGCGACGCAGAATGCCTGTCTTCCACTGAGATCAACCACGGAGACTAGTTTATTTCATGATCCTATTGGTTATAACGTCTTACAAATCTCGGCGTCACAGCACTCGGTATTTACGACTCCCGATGTTACCAATGTCGGAGAGTCGGACTCGAAGTGCACAGACATAGTCTATGCGCGGTAGCTAGTATATGGTAGTGCGTAGAAGATGTGCATGACACGGCAGCATGGAGGGACGATGACGTGCTGTGTCCCCCCTGTCCCCTTCCTTTCGCAAAAACAGACCATATAGACGGCAATATGGCAGCTGAGCGACTCAACACACCTGATATGGGTCTTGAATCTCGGAACTGACGCGTTCGGACCAAGTTTCATGGAAGGGATGCCGGTATTCGCACAACGCCGTGTGCAGAGCCTTGTGAGATGGACGGTCGAGGACGCCATTTTGGCGCCGGAAGTATCAGCATCGGCACTGTCCTGGGACACTCCAGGCGGGTCGGATGACACCGCTGTGATTGAAACCAAGTGTGATATCGCTCAGAAGCGTGCAGAATCGAAAGAGTAGCCATACGACACGCGCTGAGAGAATCCAGCCCAGTTGCCTGCAAGATGCATGGAGTGCCGCCTTTCAGGGCCTGATGCCCTAGAAAGCTAAAGACGTCAACAACAACGACTCAACGCGCTAGAACGCGTGTCGAAGCCGGTAGCGTATGACTTAATCCTGTATTGTAGATGAGACGATGTGCGTAGCGTATCTAAATCTCAAGGCGCGGTAATAGCGGATGCACATGGTGCTGGAGATGCTGTAGGTCAGTGGACTGACTCTGTGCAGCCCGGGAATGCGCAGGACTCAGACATACCGCTCGACTCTACAACGCAATGAGGGCGGTATCGCAGGGTGCTACGGACGCCGCAGGTCAGAGAACTGACACAGCGAGGTGTGAGGGTGCACAAGGCTTATCGCTGGATATCTCCAGGTCATTCGACGAGGTGAGTAACCAACCTCAGTATTTGTATTTTCCACTGATTTGCCCAATTTTTACTCGCTCCCAATATGTTAATCCCCGCAACTATCACATGGAGCCACAAAAGGAACCGAGCGATGAGACGTTAATCTGTCAACTTATAGGTCGGAGGTCTTGCTCTTCGTCGTCTCCTCCCTCCCCCATGTCGTACAAGCCTACCTACCCAAAGCTATCCATGCATCCCACCACCCCTGCAGTACACCGAATCTGAATCTCCAGCCAGAAGGCATAGTCGTATCGCATCGCTCCCAGGCAGTCGGTGAAAGGGGTCCCCGAACTAGCGCGTTGTGTGAAATTCCCAGAGCCCCAGGGCCATTGCTCATAACTGTCACTACACCTTTCACGGAATGCATCGGAAGCATAATCTGAGACACATCATTACACAACCTGTTGTACATAGAGAATCGAATGTTATGTAAATCCAACTTCCATGCCCTCTTGATTGTGCCAGAATTCTCCTGGGCCACGGTACAAACAGTACCCGTCTTTGGCACAACGGAGACGGAGTATTACCAAGAACATCAATGAGCGGTAAATCAGAGAAACCAAAACCATCTGCCCTTCCAACATCGCCACCCTAATCGAATCAAAGGTTCAGGACTCCAAAGAACGGTGTTAATATCCTACAGTGACGTGTTTGATGAAATACTTTTACGGTGTCGGTGCGCTCGTAACTTTGATGAGACCCAATGTGTAAAGCTTCTGCACGTTACTCGCCGCCGATTGACTTGAGACAAAGAATTTGAGCGAGGAAAGGCGGTTACAAAATGCGGAGAGAGATGCGAGGATGATCCATGTCGTATTCGCGTCCTTGCACTTGTCCAAAGCGTCGATGACAATGAAGCATGGCGGAAATATCCCTTCACGCATGGTGGCCTCCATTGGTTCTACAATGAGCAACTCCAGCTGTCTCGTGGGAAGAGCATCATGCCAGCCAGCATCCTTGCGCATTGCTTCGGATACGTGCCTCCTGAAAACAGGATTATATAAGGCGAGTTGATACGCTATGGTGGGGAAGATGAGATTGACGTTGCTACAATCGATGCTGTCCCTCGAGCAAAAGAAGGAAGCACCAAGCTGATTGGTTTCGTGGAAGCGGTGCGCGACCGTTTGAGCGATCGATGATGTGAATGTCCCTGCCCCACCGTCCAGACAGAAGATCTGATCTTGAAAAGCCACTTCGGGCTGCGAAGTCCCGTCCGTCCTGACTTGTACATGTTCTTCTCTGAACCAACCACAGATACTATCCACGATCTTTTGCCTCGCACCATCCAACCACGTCACCCGGTGGCGTCTTAGATCGAATAGTGCCAGAGGTGCATACCGCGGCAACGGGCCACCTTAGCTGTGCTTCAACGAAAACGTACAATATCACAACAGTGCTTCTCGTACCTGGCGTGAGCGGCTAGAACGGTCATCAGTCACACAGAAAAGATTGTGAGTGAATACAAAACGACGCACAGCATTCGTACTCTCAACCCGACTTGTCGTTGGGATCTCGATTTCCTGCACACACATTTAGGAGACAGGAACGTGATCTCGTGATAACTCACATACTCTGCTGTTGCTCAAGATCTCAAGCGGCCGATCGGGCCGACGAGACCCCTGAGCTATGCTCACTGGGTTTCATCAGATAAGGAGAAACGAAACGTATGCAAAGAGCAATAGCGTACTGTGTGAAGGCAACCTTCTGGCTCTTTCGAATGCGAATCGGTTGGAGTATAAGTGCCTCCCATTATGGTACGAGGAGAACTCTGGACCATATCCACTTGGATAGATGTCCGAGTCTGTCAGGTGTCGGTACATGGTCGCGTTGGGTGAGGAATGAATCCCACGCCGTGTTCGAGTTGACTTCTCTTATATAAGGAAGGCCGCGCGCTCACGGCACAACCCGTACCTTATTCGTACAGTGTGCCATACGTACTATAATACCCCTACACACCATACCCATATCGGTGCATCGCTAGGCAATGAGGACGGCGACTAACTCCAACGAAACGAATGACGTGGTTTCCCACTGGCACGGGGCCACCTAGGCCTTTCTAGCCTTGCGGGCGGTCTAGTGACAGCGCTTTCGAAGGATCGTGAATACAAGAGCATAGAGGACCTCTCGTGAAAGTCCCAAAAGCATTCGCAGCATCCCTGTACACGGCCAACTTGTCTTTGGATGGCATATCATGCTGTGATCATGATGATCATGATGATACTATTCTCTGGTTTTAATGTGATACAAGCGAAGTACTACATATAGTATGTGACGCTAAGATGCACGCATTATGGGCCTGGTTGTGTAAGGTGAAGCAAGGTGACGTCGGCGGCTAAGCATTAAACCTTGATAGGGCGTGACAGAGGATCGGTATGACTGGGAGCCCGTTTGTAATAATCGGGCGTGAGAAACATGAAAGGGGCATGGGGTATAGCATGGAGTCAGGGGTTTCCGGAAGTGTGGCTTGATCAGCGCGCCAGTTGTTACGATAAACTTAGTCCAGTGTCGGGGTTGTATATGGGGCGTTCTCGAAGTAAATGCTCCTGGTGTCACGCACGTACAGCCCGCGCTCTCGGGGATGTTAAAGGTGTCACATGATATTGTTTATGCTGTGAATGATGACACCAGCGCTAAATGTAGGTAGCTAAGCAAGTTGCATGGAGTTGTTGATGCTTGCACGGCGCACAAATCTCAAGCGACAAGGATGAGTGATCTGTATCAGAGCAAATTACTTCATTCGACTACTCAGGCAGCGCTTGCAGAGGGTTATGACAGGCAGTAGGGCGCGCGGCTGCGACCCAGTCACCGTAGCTGACATAAATAGATCTGAGCTAGCTGTGGCTAAGGCCCAGACATACTAGTCCCCTTCAAACCGGGCCCTTGAGTATAATTCTTGGCTCTGCCGGCGGTGTAGCGGGAATACCAGTACGAAACATTTGATTGACTGAGCGTATCCATCTTAGTTTTCTACAGAGTCCTTATCATTTGCTTATTCGATGACATTCGTCTGGCTTAGACGAGACCCTGGGGTTCATTCGCGATTAAATTTTATTGAATAGAATCTAGTCGCTCAAGTGGTTATGTGGTCAGGCTGCTCTCCGTGAGCCTTGCTCTTCGTGGGCCTCCGCTCTTCGTGAGTCACTCTTTGTGAGCCTTTGTTCTCCGTGAGCCTTCATTCTTTTTCTTGTAAGCCTTTCTGTGTTTGTTCAAGAGCTTGCTTCCTACGCTTTTGAGTTTGGATTTTGCATCGAATCTACCTGAAGAGTCGACGTTCTTCTTTAGAGGTTCCTTCACTCTTCTCTCACCGATTTTCGCACGTCTTGTAGTATCTGTTTGTTCTGTCGTTTCGATTACCCTCTCTCCCACTTCTTATCCTTGCTCTCATGTATGCTAGGGTTCGAGCTCGTTTGTTTAAAAAATGTACGCAATCCGGGTCGCTCCTCGGCGCTTATGCGAGGCTTCCACGATTCGACTATCTCTTTTACTTGCCCGTTGTTTGATCAACTCCAACAACCTCTGCTAGCTATGAGCGATTAGCACTGACATTAGCAGTACTGTCATTGACCTAGTCTTCGTTAGTTCCTCCGAGCTCTATCATGGTTTGTCGTGTCTCCGACAGTTTGCCGGGTTCAGACTCAGCAGCTTCACAGGTGCCAAAATATTGCATTATACAGCTTGAGAGTCATATGGAAAGTACCGTAAGATGTAACATTTACTAGGGTAGCTATCAGTATGCTAGTTATGTACAACTACCAGAGATGAGGGTCAGTATTATAGTTGGGGGATTGCAGAGTGAATGTTGTGGATAATTTACAATAGACATGCTATGTAGATTCTGATTCTGGGTATACATGGAAGACGTTGGAGAGAGTTAACATTGCAAGGATTACTGCATGGTTGTCCAAAAGATTGCGTGCAGCAGCTTGAAATACCATGCTTAATGCTTTCGTCGGTGAGGAGTGGGGGCAGAGGTTCGGCCTGACCAAGTCATCAATTCTTTGTCATGAAGATTACAGTGTTTTTTTCTGGAAAAAAACACCCTTCGTAGCACGAATAGCCGGCAATTGCCGAGTTTCCTAAAGTAACGTGCATACGTCGTTACTGCATTGCCTAACTGGGCTCTGAGCGCATGGCATTGGCGGCATGAAACCTTAATGTCACAAACGGTGGCAATATAACATCTTCACTCCACTCGTCATTGCGAGTCAAGTCGGGCAGGTTAACAGTCACCGTTTACCTCGTAAAAAACTGTATGTTAATCAGTATGCATCTCTGAGGTGTGAATCAAGAAATCTGGAAAAATAGGGAACTCTTTGTTGGAAGTGCAAACGGGTGCATGTGAACTGTTCCGACTAACCTTCTGTTTTAGGCGACTCGGCAATTGCCGGCGCGTGAGTGCAATCTTTTTTTCCATATGTTTTGTCTATCTGTATGTTTTATTTTACTTTCATCTTGTTAATGTTATGTGTCTTTAAGCCACCTGATAGCAAGTAGAACTTTACTGTGCAAACTTTTGAGATCTTTTCCCCTAGTCTCTGTATTCCCCTGCTGATATGTGGTGTGGTGTGGTGATTGCAGAATCTACAATCACAACCACAACAATTGCTGAGGGGTGTGAATCATAAGATCCTCTAGACACCAAAAGAGTGATTTAGTAGTTTAGTACAGATAAGGCAACAATGTGATGTGATTGGGCAACAATGAAGAAATGTGATGGAAATGTGATACTGTAAGCTCTGCAATGGAGACTAGATGGAATATGATATAGAATGTGATGCAACACAACACAATGGGGAATGCAATGCAATTATAGACATGACCTATGAGGAACATGCACTTTATTGATAGTGAGACACATGGAGGGAAAAGTGGAATGCACTTTATTGCAAATTGACTTGGATGAGAGAGGGAGGTAAAATTGTGGGCAGGGGGGGACATCTGTCTCTTTCTGACAGACAATGCACCATTTAGATACAAGTCTAGCTCAAAGACTGGAGCACAACAAAACAAAACAGAAAATTTACAATGTAGGGTCAATCATAGGGATATTTGCAATGATGTGGAGTCTGGATGTGAATGATTAAAGTATCATGCTATACAGATGAGTGAAATAGCCAATTGCACCAAATGCTGACTTGCAACTTGTGACTCCATGGACTGTGAGGCCGACACTTTGTCAAAGCTGAACAACTGAGGAAAAGACTAAAACAAAAGAAAAGGACAATCATGCTTCAACTAGCAGATATCCCAGATATATTAGTGTATAGTAAATAAGAGGAGAGAAGAGTACTGTACCTAGTGGATATCCCAGATGATCAGAACTGGAGAATAAACCGCTAGGAGTCCTAGGTATATATAGTACCCTGAAGCATGCACAGACCATGCAGTACAGTATAGGGCCAGAGAATGAGAAAGTACAGTAGTGATGTCATATCTAATAATAGAGAGGATGCATAAGTGCTGACTGAGGCTCCACAGTAACTGTGGGAATGATTGGTGATACTCTGCAGCAGGTGTGAGAAGGATTGGTGAGCATCTGCAGTAATAGTGAGAAAAGGAAGTATAACTAAAGATAGAACAGGCTGATTGGAGATTGGATGACATATGCATCATCAGCCGATAAAGACAAAGAGAAGGAATGCATGACCATGGGAATCACATCAATAGATCAGGAGCAATTATAAGATCTATGGTGAGAAAGACATAAGAAAATAGAGGAAAAATGAAGAGAAAAATAGGGAAAATAATAGCAGCCTGACAAATACCCCCTCCTTAAGGCAAGATGTCTCAACAAGCATGCATGGCAAATATCTTCTCCTTCTCCCTCCATGGATTTGAAAGGGATGCCAGCAAATAATGATGGTGATAGAGGAATGATGGAGGAAGACACTTTCAAGTTGTCATATGATTTGGGAGTAATAATTCCATCATTGTCTTCATCTGTAAAGTCATCTTCATCTTCAATAATGCCAAAAGGGATTTCTTCATATCCTTCATCAAGAACTGGTGGGGTAGAGGAAGATGTGTCTTCTTGAAGTCATCAAGCATAATGTGGTTGAGTCATCTTTTCTGGTAAATATTCCATCTGGTAAAGGGAATAAATGGCTACCAAATGTATCACTTGAGGATGTTCTTTGTGGTACCTCTTGAGCATATCAGGAACATCTTCCATCAATACTGAAGCAGGTTCCCAAGAATTTTCCTCTGCAGGGTAGCCCTTCCATTTGACTAGATATTGAACTTTACCACGAGAAAGACAACTATTGAGAATTTCTTCGACTTCATATTCTTCAACACCATTCTTGATGACAGGAGGAGGAGGACAAATTTCTCATTCCATGATGACATCTTTGACAAAGGGATGGAGTTTGATGACATGGAAAACAGGCCAAATCTTCATTGTCTTGGGAAGTTTGAGATGGTATGCATTGTTTGAAAGTACTTTGAGTACTTCATATGGTCCAAAACATTTGTGATCCAATTTCTTCATTGGTCTCCCTGTATCAATATTAGTGGCTTCAAGCCAAACTTTATCTCCAATGGCATAGATGGGGGTTTTGCCTCTATGTTCATCATAAAATTTCTTCATGTCATCTGCTGCCTTTTTCAATGATATCTCTGCTTCTTCTCTGATATGTTTGAGCCCTGCTACAAATTTGTCCACTGAATTGATTCTGGTAGACATATGAGGTTCATGGCCCATTCATGGATCTTGTCCATGATTCAGCATGAAAGATGAATATTTTGTTGCTGAATGAATGCGATTATTGTAAGCAAATTTGGCCATAGGCAACCAGCTTGCCCAATTGTTTTGTCGATGGTTAATGAAAATGCAGAAATATTGTTCAATTTCTTGATTTATCTGCTCTGTTTGTCCATCTGTTTGGGGATGGTAAGCCATGGACATAGCTGTTTGGATCCCCAGTAAATGATTCAATTTGCACATGACTTGTGATGCAAATTGAGGTCCTCTGTCTGATAACACTTTTTCTGGAAGACCATTGTCAGGATCATCAAGCCTACAGTGGACATCCATAGCACGAGACCACCAACTCCCGACTTATCCCTGCTCTCCTTTGGAGAGACTTACTGGGAGCTGCCTTGGATCTAGGCCAAGGGATGAGAGGACTCAGCGATAGAAGAAGGGGATGAACCAGCTGTAACAAGCTGGAGTCTATTCATCTAGCTACCTCCCTACTTATAGTACTAAGGAATGTGCACAGACCAGGCACAGTAACTAAGGGCAGGTCAAGCAGTAACTAAAGCACAGCATGTGTGGGAACACAGCTTACAGGTGTGCAGCAGCTGTGGGAACGATCCCCGAGAAGACCATAATGACTGTAAGTAAGATATCTGACAGGATAAGATGAGAAGAGATAAGATGAAGATCTTATCTAATCAGATGATCTAAAGTAAAAGAAAAGAAAAGAATAAAGTAATGGTAGGGAATAAGGTCAGCGATAGGAGTCTGACAACCATGGTGTTTCCAAACATGATCTCTCATAAGGTGTGCTACTCCTTCTGCTGTGACTGTCTCTGTTGTTGGAATAGCATGAATCATTTTTGTGAAACAATCCACAACCATGAGAATAGAATCATTGCCTTGGCTTTCAGGCAATTTGATGATGAGGTCTGTAGAAATGATCTGCCAAGGATGTGAGGGAATTTCATTTGGTGTTAACTCTCCTTGTGGCTTGGTAGGGAAATTTTTCATCCTTTGACATAAGTCACATCCTTTGACATATTTCTCCACATATGTTGCCATATTTGGGAACCAGAAATGTTGTTGAATCATTTCCAAGGTTTTCTTGTAACCTGGATGTCCTGCGAGTGGTGAATTGTGGCAGGTCTTCATCAATTCAGCATACATTGTTTCTGGGACATAGAGTTTCCCATCATAAAAGAGCATCTTCTTTTCATCTTCACTCCATCATGTGAACATTGCAGTTTTCCTCAAGTCTGCATCCAACTTGTCCCAGATGATATAATTGTGGTCTTCCTTTTGTGTGTCTATGATTCTCTTTAAGATAGGAGGGCTAAGTGCTGCAAGGGAAATCTTGTGTTTGAAAAATTCTGGTTTGAGCAAGATGATGTTCTTGTTGTCATCTTCTACCCCCTTCTTATGGTCTGAACGTCTTGAGAGGAGATCAGGATGGACATTGGTAGCTCCCAGCTTGTGAACCATGTCAATTTGAAATCTGGACAAATCAAGGGACCAATGAGCTTGACAACAATTGAGTTTCTGGGCTGTCATGAAGTATTCCAAGTTCTTGTGGTCAGTGATGACTTGAACAGGGTGAATGGAACCTTCAAGATAATGATGCCATGCTTCCAGAGCACAAATGACAGCCAACATCTCCTTGTCATATATGTCATAATTATGCTCAGCAGGAGACAAACCTTTGCTGAGGTAGGCAACAGGGTGCCACTTGTTATCCTGTTGAAGCTGTGAAAGGACCATGCCAGTAGCATAACCAGGACTATCCACTTCAACTCTGAATGAATACTGCTCATCTGGGAACACTAGAACCAGTTCAGAACACACAGCATCTTGTAAATGAGTGAATGCCAACTGCTGTTCTTCATTCCAATGCCACTTGACATCTTTCTGCATAAGTTCATTCAAGGGTTTAGCAATATTGGAGAACTCAAGAATAAAGTGATGATAGAAATTGCAGAAGCCCAAAAATGAGCAGACATCATGGAGGTTTTGTGGAATGGGCCAGTCTTTGATACCCTGTACCTTGACTGGATCCATCGCAATTTTGTCAAAAGAAATCTTTAAACCAAGGAAGTTGATAGACATTTGTTCAAACTTGCATTTCTATGGTTTGAGATATAATTTGTTGTCTGTGAGTATTTGAAGGACTTCTTGTGTGACCTTGCAATGTTCTTCCAATGTTGCCATGAAAATCAAGATGTTGTCCATATAAACCACTACAACTCCACAAGAAATAAGACCACAGAATAAGTGGTTCATCATTGTTTGGAAGGTAGTGGGGCTATTGCAAAGACCAAAGAACATGACAAGAGGTTCGAATAAACCCTTGTTAGTGACAAAGGCAGCCTTCCATTCATCACCATCTTTGATTCTGACATTGTTGTAACCCCAGTGAATGTCCATCTTGGTAAAATATTGTGTGCCACGAAGATGATCAATCAACTCTGAAATAAGAGGAAGAGGATAACTATTCTTGATTGTCATGTCATTGAGCTTGCAATAGTCTTGAACTGGTTGAAGATCTCCAGATTTCTTTTTGATAAAGAAGGGTGATGCCATGGGAGATTTTGAAGGATGAATACAACCACTTTTCAGATTTTCCTCAATGAACATTTCCAATTGTTTCTGTTCATCCAAGGAGAGATTATAAACTTTGCCAGCAGATGGTTTTGTGCCAGGTTTAAGTTCAATTGCATGATCCCAAGGATGTCTAGGAGGAACAAAATCAAAAGCTTCTTTGTCAAATACTTGTCTGAAATGATGATAAGCTTTGGGTACAATGTCTTTGAAATTCTTCTTTAACTTCTTCTTTTCTGCTTTGATGGCAAGCTCTTGGCTAATATTTTGAATGGATGCTTCCATTTCCTTTTGATCAATCATGACCATCAATATCTGATCTCCTTCTTCAGCTGCAATCCTTTCTTTGGCTTCTTGATGTATAGTCCAGTTTTGCTGTTTCATCAGCTTTTTGTTTGACTTCCAGACTTGTCTGTCAGCTTTGAGACATACTTCACATCTGTGTGGGCATCTGGTGAAATGTATTTTTCCCTGTAGCCAGTCAATTTCAGGGTTATGGATTTTCAACCATGATTCACCAACAAGGACATTCTTTTTGCCCAAATTGCAGACTGTGAAGGTAGCTCATTCAGTATGGCCATCGATAGTCATGATGAAGTCAATCATCTCTTCAATAGGTCCCCCTTGATTGAGTAATCCATTGACATTGTAGACAGGGATAGGTTTTGCCAATTTTTTTGTGTTTAAGTTGTTTTTCTTGACAAATTCTTTGTTGACATATAATCCTGTAGCACCTGAATTGAGAAGAGCATTGACTTCTAAGATAGCTCCAGTATCCACTGTTTTAATTTTGAGTTTCATTTCAGGGAAACTGGTGACATTGAATATGGCTCTTCAAATGTATTCATTTTTCTTGACAGGAGGGATAACCTGTTGCACTTGAGGCTTCACTTCAGACTGAGAGCAAGATGGAACAATGCATGTTAAATAAATTTGTGTACAAGCATTGAGATGATCAACGTCCATATCATCAGTCTGAAGCATGGAAAACCTATTGTAGGATGGTGAACTCATGCTCAGTTCCCATCCAACCCAAAACCTGACTGCTGTGCACTCTTTGAGCCATTTGGGTCATTCAATCTAAGACCATGTGCCTGAAACTCCTTCTGCATCTCAGCCAAGAAGTCTGCCTCATTCAGTGCATGCATCTCCTGAAGGGTCCTCACATTCCCCCTTCTTTGTTGTTGTTGCCCTTGTGGGCATCTTGGTTCAGGACATTCTCTGGCAAAATGTTCTTCTTTGCCACAGTTAAAGCATAGACAAGGGCATGGTCCTCTAGCTCTGTCAACATCCATGGGTTCTCCAGTAGGCACAGCTGTAGAAGTGAATTGACAAGGGGTGAAATTACACTGTGGTTGCCCCTGTGGTCTTCCATACTGCTGCTGCTGCATCTGTCTTTGTCCCCAAGTTGACTTGAAATTTTACATATCTTGATATGCATACACCCTAACTCTTGCTCCCCTGTGTTACGAGGCACTTGCTTTGGCACCTCGTAACGTGTTTTCTTTTTTCTTTTTCTTTTTTATCTTACTTACTAGTAAAGTGTAGTATTACTACTACAAGTGTGAGCTTAGCTCCACTTTACTCAGTAAGGACTTATCATTTTCTTTTCTCTTTTATAGTACTTAAGTATTTACATACTTAAGTGTGAGCATAGCTCCAGGTACTTATCTTTTTCTCCCTTATCTTTCTTTATTTATTATAATATCTACTTGCTAAGGACTACTACTATACAATTAGCAAGGACTCTCATTTTCTCGCTCTTGTTTATCTTTGTTTGTCTCAGGTTCATTTCGTGCTTGTGGCTAAGCCACTTATATCACATGGACGCGTACTTACTGCACTTTACTGTGCATTTTCGTTTACTTACTGCGCATTACTGCATAACTTTGCTATAGTTAGATCACTAGTCTTGTATAAATAGTTGACAAACTGGCAGTCTTAAACCCCAGTCTTGTCAACTTCGCAATCTAGGGATTCTCCTTACACTGCGCTTGATCTAAGCTCGTCATAAACTCGCTTCACTCTCTGAGAACTAGTCTAAGAACTCTAAAGTCACCAAACGTCACTAAGACATCTTATGCTCGTCACTCTGGATCCATGAATCGTTATTGGTGGAATCATCCTCATAACTATATCGTTAATCCCACTCTTCATCGTCATCAGGAACCTCTATTACGTTCGTCAAGCTAGTATCCAAACCTTGGTTACCAGGAGTAACATTATAGACCTTCCCTAAGACCATCCAATAGGCTGCTCTTAGCACCCTGACCCATCCTTCTAAGTCATGAGGGAGCGGTGTCTCGACATAACAGGAATGGAGAAGGGGGCAATTCATCCCTTTCTTAAACAATGTGCATAATGCACCATCATTATATCCAGATGCTATTTTGTATAAGAGGAATTCAGTGATGTATTCCTCTATGTGATGACTTCCCTGTGTGATAGTGGTCAGCTTCTGTTGTGCCATCTGTTCTTCATTGTGGTCTCCAAAAGTTATCTTCATCATCATTAGGAGTTTGTTGAAGTTTTTGAATGGTTCTTCATATTTGTGTGGTTCTACTCTGTGAGCTTCAATATCTTGTAGAACTCCTTTCTTCCATTCTTCTGCATATCCTCCCTTGATGTATGACAGTATAATGGTTATCTTGTCTTCATCTTTGTATTCTGGGTGAGCACAAAGGACAAGATAAATTTGATCCAAATAAGATTGGAACTTCTTTTTGTCACCATCAAAGGGAGTTGGTTCTGTGATGCAAACCTTGGGGAGGTGGACTTGGGGTGGGAGGCCTGTTCCTAGCCCAGAAGAGGAACCTCCTTCTCCTGATGCCAGACAGTTCATCAGGTTTGTCATTGCTTCCTGTTGTTGAGCCAATAGCTTCTGTTGACTCTCTATTATCTTCATCATCTCCCCAAAAGTTGGTTGATCATGCTCTTGATCCATAGGAGCAGATGCTACAGGTGGAGGTTGTAGAGTTGCTGCTAAGGCTGTACCAAGACTGTTGATTTTGGATTCTAAGCACTGCAATGTTGATGGTTCTTGATCTCCTAAACTTGCAAATTGATTCCTTGAGTGAGATTCTGGCTCTTCACTGTCTTCTCTGTGTTGTGGAGGTGATGATTGTCTCCTGCTCCAAGTGTTCCACTGGTTGTCTTGTGACAGTTTGACCAATTATTTGTCTGATAATTTCAATGAGTGTTCCAGTACTTCTGTAATTGAGTGATGTCAAATCAATAGCATGCTCAGTCATAAAACAGAAGCACTATATTCTTCAATAAAATGCATGGATGATAGAACAAACAATCAAGAAAACAATGAAGATCTTGAAGAACGATATGTCTACACTAGTATGTAGATGTTGCAGGGCCCCCTGTGATATATGATGTGAAGTGGTGATGTGGGTTAATATGGAAGGTGTGATCAGGATTAGCCCCCAACTCTAACAGAATGGGTGGAGGAACGAGGGAGGGATCATTGTAATACTGGTACAACAATTCCCTAAAGAGAGTAGGAGGATACTTAATATGGTATCTCCTATCTTGGTTTCTCCAACATTCAGATCTTGGATCAGGAAAGATCCAGAGGGGGAAGCGTTCATAGTTTGTTGAAGGTTCACTTCAATGCTGTATGATGATGTGTGTGTGCCAAGCTAGAAGGCAACAGCAAAGATGTAGGTGGGTGGTGGAGGGTTGAGTGATGGGAAGGAGAGAATAGAAATTTATGTTTAGACCTTTGTCTAAAAGTTGCTCTGTCCTAGAGCAAGTGTGATGGGGATGAAGGTGGCATGTGGAAGGGATGGGTGGTCCCTGAGCTGTCAGAAGACCCACTGAGTTCCCAGGAATCGTCTGATTGAAAGTGGTCCTCCCAGAATGTCCATGATTGCATATTGATCTCTCTACTTTGAGTGTCCACCACATGCACACTGTGGAGGAGGTTGCTGGGCGAGAGGTGGATGTGTATGGGGTGAACACTATAAGATCCAATGACAAGTTGGAGGGTGGAAGTGGGTGAGCAGGGGACATAGACTTTAGTCCACAAGCTACAAGTACACTCACTCTCATGTTTTTGCCACTTGCAGTGATGGCAATGAGCAAGAGGAGGGCAAGGAAAAAGTTGGGCACAGTAAAAATGGTCTTGTTCATGTTGGGGTTTGCAAATGAAGCCTATGGTGTAGAATGGGTGGCAGATGAATTGGAGGTGAAAACACCTGTCTGTGGGAAAGGGGGGAATGGGAAAGGTGTGGTGGGGGAGGGAGTTCTGATCAATTGTGAGGCTGATGCTTTGTTGAAGCCAAACAACTGAGGAAAAGACTAAAACAAAAGAAAAGCACAATCATGCTTCAACTAGCAGATATCCCAGATGATTAGAACTGGAGAATAAACCACTAGGAGTCCTAGGTATATATAGTACCCTGAAGCATGCATAGACCATGCAGTACAGTATAGGGCCAGAGAATGAGAAAGTACAGTAGTGATGTCATATCTAATAATAGAGAGGATGTGTAAGTGCTGACTGAGGCTCCGCAGTAACTGTGGGAATGATTGGTGATACTCTGCAGCAGGTGTGAGAAGGATTGGTGAGCATCTGCAGTAATAGTGAGAAAAGGAAGTATAACTAAAGATAGAACAGGCTGATTGGGGATCAGATGACATATGCATCATTGGCTGATAAAGACAAAGAGAAGGAATGCATGACTGTGGGACTCACATTGATAGATCAGGAGCAATTATAAGATCTATGGTGATAAAGACATAAGAAAATAGAGGAAAAATGAAGAGAAAAATAGGGAAAATAATAGTGGCCTGACATGGACCATGTCTCAGCCTATATATCTTATCAATCCTGCTCCTCATTGGCTGAACCCAGTCCTATAGTCTGACACCTAAACAAATGTGTGATTGATGTGACTGCAGGTGATTGTTGTGTGTGGCACATTAATGTTGCTGTGTTTGCCTGATGTCACTGATGGTCATTTTCCAGCATTATGTGCACATGATACTCATCGCTGCACCTGTGCCTTCAGCTGTGCCCTTGCACCTACTCCCTTCCTCTTGTGCTTTCACTCTTGTTGATGAGCATCACATGCACATAATGCCAGAAAATGACCATCAGTGACATCAGGTGAACACAGTGAAATTAATGCACTGCACATGGCAATCATCCACAGTTGCATCAATCATGCATTTGCTTAGGCATTGGACTATAGTACTGGGTTTGGCTGATAAGGAGCAGGACTGATAAGATGTATAGGCTGAGACATGGTCCATGGAGTCATGACTCATGCAGTCAGCATTTGGTGTGATTGGTGCTTTTCCTTTTTCACTCATCCATTATAGTATGACACTTAATTCACTCACATCCAGGCTCCACTGCATTTCAAATATCTCTATGATCAACCCTACATTGTAAATTTTCTGTTTTGTTTTGTTATGCTCCAGCCTTGGAGCTAGACTTGTATTTAGATGGTGCATTGTCTGTCAGAAAGGAATAGATTCCCCCCACCCATGATTTGTCTCTCCTTCCCCATCTGAGTCTGATTGCAAAAAGCACACTCTGCTCCTCCCTCTGTGTGTCTTACAATCAAGAAAGTGCATGTGCCCAGTAAGCTGCATTTATTATTGTGTTGTGTTTGTTGAGAAGCACCAGTGCCAAAATAGTGACTTGGCTTGGGTTTGAACCAAGGACCTCCCTTACTCTGGGTGGGTGCTCTAACCACTGAGCTACCAGGCCTTGTCTAAGTGAAGTGCTTTTAACATGATGTGAAGCTGCACTTTGGCTAGTTCCTGTCTAGGAGAGATAGACAGGGGAGTTTAGCTCATAAGCACATGGTCAGGTATTTGACCTTCATCTTCAACAGTGTTCTCTATTGCATTGCATTGTGTTTGTCAGAATGCATTCATTTTTCATTTTACAATTTCTTTTATCCTTATTGCTCAAGATCTACACAAGATATCTTATCAGATCATCAGTAGATCTTATCACAATTATATATGACTCATTCATCATTCATCATTGGCCTGCTTACTATACATATATGACACATATTCTCACAGTTACTTACAGAGCTTCCCATAGATGCTGCACATCCTCACAAATGCTGTGCAAGTTGCTTATTGATTGTTCACAGGAATGCTATGCATTCCTTTATGATACACCTGCCCTAGAGTACATACATGGTCTGTGCACAGGTTTCTTTTAGTATATATACTTCAGCTGTATTGTAATTACTCTTCAGCTGAATACATCTGGGATATCCATTTGCTAAGCGTGATCCATCCCTTTTGTTAGCCCTTCTTCTCCCCTTTTACATTGTGTGACCTTGCTGGCAAACGTTGGCCTCACAATTTTATTCAGCTCTCTTCCTCGCAACCTCACACACATCCCTCATCATCATTCCCCTCCCTCCTCACTCAAGAGAGTGTTGAACTGTTATAGTTCTCAATTTCTTCATAGTTCAGCTGCAGCACTGGGCCTTACATTGCCTCAGCGGGTAGTGCTAGGGTGTCTACCAATTAGTGGGGCACCAAAGATCTCTCTGACAACCATTCGGACCAGAGATACTATAATTTTTACTATATAAGACTTCTTTCGTAGTACTTATATACAAGTACTTATACCCACCCTCCACTCTGTGTTTAAATGGCTTGTACCCTTGAAAAAGGTACAAAGAGTTTTCACTTTGCACAGTTTTATTTTCACCATTCCGAGAATACTTTGCTCGGAAAAGAGGACTAGGTCAGGCAAATCATACACCAGACTTACCTCTTCTTTACCTCCACCCACTCAACCTTGCACATCCCAAGCCCTTGTCCACTTTTATGGCAACACATTCAAATACCGCCATCAACAAGCCATCTGGTTTTTCAAACTCCACAATCAATATTTTGTCGATCACCCTGAAGAATTCCCGTGGCATTTCTTTCCACACTACTGGGAAAGAACCAGCCCATATTATAATTCACTCCCTCAACAATTCATCTTCAGGGGAGAAATCACCAGATGAGCAGACCATCGAATTGGCAAGTGAGAGAACCAGCCCCATTCTTACAAGATTCATCAGAAGAAAGGATGGAAGACACAGACCAAATAATGCCAATGGCGACTCGGATAATGGATCTGGAGGATACACTGGAGATAATGAGGCACGAGATCAAAGAGTCAAAGAGAGCACAACAACAACAACAACAACAACAACAAACACACAGTTTGGAAATGGGAAACACATTGGTCAAGATTACCAAATCCTTGGCCAAAATAACATTGATGCTATCCACCCCCCAAATCCAAATGCTACCTTCAACAAATACCTCTGGCCTCACTGCCACCCCCACAGGCCATGTGTTTGCCCAACACTGGGTAAAAGTTTCGTCACCTACTCCATACTTGGGGAAGCATGACAAACTTGACTCCTTTATACAAGAATTATTTCTTGTATTTGCAGCAAACAAAACTTGGACAGACAGTGACAGAATCACATATGCTCTCTCCTATATGATAGGAGGAAGTGCTGAAGCTTGGAGAAATCTGGTAGTTGCAAAACAATGACTACATGAAGTCCACCCAAATAACCCACTATATCCAGAACCTTTCACAAACTGGATGGACTTTGACATGAAACTCCGAGTGCAATTCAGCAATCCAGATGAAGCTCAGACAGCTCAACAACAGTTGCACAAAATACGCCAAGGAGGGAAAACCACAGAAGAATTCACTATGGAATTCCTTTTAATAGCAGCAAAGACTAAATATGATGAAGAAGCACTCGTTGACTGCTATAAAAGGGGATTAAATGTGGATCTTCTCCAAAGGGTTTATACTATAAACCCTCCTCCCAGCACTTATCTAGCCTGGCAACAGATGGCCCAGAGTATGGATCAACACATGTGTGAGTTTAAACAATTGGTTGCAGAAAGGGGATCCTCAAGTTGTGGACCCAGATACAACCAAAACACTCAAGCAAATGTTGCTAATCCTTCTGTGCCTTCTCACAAAGCCAGCAATGATACAGTACCAATGGACGTAGACTGAGTACAACAATGAAGAGAAATCATTTGCTTCAACTGTCAAGAAAAGGGGCATATATCACGTGATTGTCCACAGAAGAAGGAGAAATTACACACAATACATGAACAAATCAGAGGCATGATGATGGAAGAATTCGTGCAGATGTTGAATGATGAGGCAATTAAGAAAATTGCAAAGGAAGCAGGTTTTGGAAAGGATGAGTAGTAGATGTTGCTACTTTGTCCAATTGGTTCTCAATACTTACTCCAGATGATGGTGCTGTTGACCATGCCAATGTATGTGATCCCATTGAAATATTTAATCACATTGCATCAGAAGAAAAGATTGAGAAAAAGACATCAGAGAGTATGCCCTCTCTAGGAAAAGAAAAGCATGTTGTCATGGGTGTTCGAACAGAATTACCCATGATAGAACTAGAAGTCAAGAGACCAGACAATGGACAAGTGATCACAATCCAAGCCTTGGTCGATTTGGGAGCAATGACCTGTTATGTAGACGAGGAATTTGTCAAAAACAATCGTCTGATTACAAAAAAACTCCCAATCACAATCCTGGTCTACAATGTTGATGGAACAAAAAATGAAAGAGGCTCTATCAAAGAAACAGTGGATCTTATAGTCAAAATCCAAAATCACACAGAAAGAACTATGTTCTGTGTCACAGGACTAGGAAAGGTCAACCTTATCCTGGGAGAAACATGGCTAAAGATTCACAATTCAGAAATAGATTGGGGAACCGGCAGGGTCAAATTCACAAGATGTCCACGAAGATGTCATGTCAGAATAGTAGCAGAATGGAAGGAACACAAGTTGAAGAAGAAGAAAGAAGTTCCTGAATTGAAAGAAGTCAATGATGAAGATGAAGACATCATAGGAAAAGAAGACAAAGTACTATGTGTCATGATTGGAAATCCGGAACTTGAAGCATCCATATCGAATATATCCCAAGATCTCACAATCGAAGCAGAGAAGTGAAAGATAAAGAAGTCCTTTGAAGATATAGTACCAAAAGCATATCATGGTTTCAAATCGGTATTCGCAAAAGAATCATTTGATGAATTGCCTCCCAAAAGAACTTGGGACCATGCAATCAAATTGAAACCAAATGCAAAAATGCACATGGGAAAAATCTACAATCTTTCATTTATGGAGCAGAAGGAGTTAGAGAAGTTCATCAAAGAAAATATGAAATCAGGATGAATTAGGCCATCAAAATCACCCATGGCCTCTCCATTTTTTATTATTAAAAGAAATCTAGAGAATTATGTCCAATTCAAGATTACTGTCGACTCAACAAGATTACAATCAAAAATTCTTATCCTCTACCCCTCATATCAGAATTGATTGATAAACTCAAAGGAGCAAAATACTTCACTAAACTCAACATTAGATGGGGCTATAATAATGTCCAAATCAAAGAAGGAGATGAATGGAAGGCTGCCTTCATCACAAATCAAGGACTTTACGAACCCTTGGTGATGTTCTTTGGACTTACCAATAGCCCTGCCACCTTTCAAACAATGATGAATCACCTCTTCAGAGAGTTGATAGTGAAAGGAAAGGTGGTTGTTTATATGGATGATATCCTTATCTTCATGGTGACGATTGAAGAACATAGGATTATCATAGAAGAAGTGCTGAAGATACTACACAACAACAAGTTGTACTTAAAACCCAAGAAATGCAACTTTGAAAAGACAGAAATCAACTATCTAGGACTTAAAATATCTTTTGACAAAATCATGATGGATCCCATCAAAGTCCAAGGTATCGCAGAATGGCCTATCCCAACCTCTGTCACAGAAGTCCGCTCCTTTTTGGGTTTCACCAACTTTTATCAACACTTTATCAGGGGATTTTCAGATATAGCTAAACCCCTTGACTCCCTTCTACAAAAAGACGTAAAATGGCACTGGGATTTGGAACAACAAGAATCATTTGAAAACCTTAAAACAGCATTATGTTCAAAACCTGTTTTGGTCTTTCCTGAACCCAATCACCCTTATCTTGTAGAAGCAGACAGTTTGGGTTATGCTACTGGTGCAGTACTATCCCAAATGAGAGATGATGAAAAATGGCATCCAGTGTCATATATCAGCAAAGGTTTATCACCAGCAGAGAGGAATTATGACATCTACAACAAAGAGATGTTAGCTGTCATATGCGCATTGGAGCAGTGGAGGCACTATCTAGAAGGAACAGATAGTCCTGTCCAGATCCTTACAGATCACAAAAACCTAGAGTACTTTATGAGTGCCCAGAAATTGAACTGTTGCCAGGCTCGATGGTCTCTATTTCTTTCTAGGTTCAATATCCACCTTTCCCACAGACTGGGAAAGAGTTCAGCCAAACCAGATCCCCTCTCGAGACAAGTGGATCATAAAGAGGGGGTGGAACATGACAATGAGAATGTCATACTGCTAAAACCCAAATTTTTCAAATCAAATAATCTTGTTGATAGCGCTTGTGCATCCAAGATTACAGACAAACACATCATAGCAGTTATGGCAAACAATATTCCACTACTACAAAAGATCGCAGATGAACAGGAGAAAGATGGAGATGTCAAGATGTGGGCAGAATTGTCAGCAGACGAATGAAAAACTGCTACCATAGCAGGATGGGGACAAAACAAAAAAGGATTGCTCACATTCAAAAACAAAATCCTTGTCCCTGATAGTTGCAGAGCAGAAGTCATCAAATACTGTCATGACACCCCAATTGCAGGACATCCAGGACAGTGGAGGACACTAGAACTAGTGTCAAGAAAATTTTGGTGGAAAGGGATGGCAGTGTATATTGGAAAATATGTCAAAAGTTATGATGTTTGTCAAAGAACAAAAATGATCACAAAGAAACCACAAGGCGAATTGATGCCAAATGAAATACCATTGAATCCTTGGCAGATCATATCCACTGATCTTATTATGCAATTACCAGAAAGTCAAGGATATGACTCAATACTCGTGGTTGTTGATTGATTCTCAAAAATGATTCACATCATGGCAACAACATCAGACGTAACAGTAGAAGGCATAGCAAGAATGTTCAGAGATAATATCTGGAAGCATCATGGACTTCCCGAAAAGATTATATCAGATCGGGGACCACAATTCACATCCAAAATGATGAAGGAGTTAAATCAATTACTAGGCATTAAAACCACTCTATCAACAGCTTATCATCCTCAAACCAATGGTCAAACAGAATGAATCAATCAAGAGATAGAACAATATCTCAGAATATTCATTGATCACAGACAATCAGATTGGATGAATTGGCTACCAATGGCAGAATTTTGCTATAATAATAGAGTCAATGCCTCAACAAAGTACTCCCCATTCATGATCAATTCTGGACAAAATCCTTGTATGGGATTTGAACCGGGCAAGACATCCACTATCAAATTGGTAGAAAACTTTATTGAAGGAATGAAGAGAATGAGGGACAATGCAGAATCAGTGCTGAGAAAAGTGGCTGATGAGATGAAGAAGTATTACAACACTCACAGAGGAGCAACACCCATTTACAAAGTTGGAGATAAAGTATGGCTAGATGCAACAAATATCCAATCAGGAAGACCAACAAAAAAATTGGATTATAAATGACTTGGACCATATCCAATCATAGAGGTTTTGTCAAATAATGCCTACAAGTTGACACTACCCAAATCCATGAAGATTCATCCAGTCTTTCATGTTGCCAAGCTACTACCATATATCTCCAACAAAATACCAGAACATATCATAAAATCTCCACCTTCTCCCATCATCAAAAATGGTATGGAACAATATGAAGTCGAAACAATCCTGAATAGTCAAAGAAACAGAGGAAAAATTCAGTATCTTATCAAATGGAAAAATTACCCAGAAGATGAAAATTCCTGGGAACCAGCTGTCAATATCCTCAAAGACATACCCAAGCTAGTCAAAGAATTCCATATGAAACATCCTCTTGCTATTCATACAATTCAAAAATGTTCCTTACCAGTCAAACAACTTTCAACATCAGCAAAATTACCCACAAAAGGATCTGAACATGCTGCCAGATTAGATCTCTATAGTGCTGAAGAAATCATTATTCCCTCACATAATCAAAAACTGGTTGACACCCAAATTGCCTTGGCTATACCAGATCATTGCTATGGCTGTATTGCGCCTCACAGTGGTTTGGCTGTCAAAAATTCCATCCACATCAGTGCTGGTGTTGTTGATTCTGATTATAGGGGAACCTTGAAAATACTTATCGTCAATCTTGGCGCTGAAGATTTCATTATCCATTCTGGCAATCACATTGCTCAATTGATCCTTGAACACATTTCAATCACTGATGTTCATGAAGTTACTTCATTGGATGATACTACTTGTGGAGAAGGAGGATTTGGATCTATGGGAATTTTGTATGCTCATTGAGTCATCTCGCCCTAAAAAGGGGGGTATTTGTCAGAATGCATTCATTTTTCTTTTCATTTTACAATTTCTTTTATCCTTATTGCTCAAGATCTACACAAGATATCTTATCAGATCATCAGTAGATCTTATCGCAATTATATATGACTCATTCATCATTTGTCATCAGCCCACTTACTATACATATATGACACATATTCTCACAGTCGCTTACAGAGCTTCCCATAGATGCTGCACATTCTCACAAATGCTGTGCAAGTTGCTTATTGATCATTCACAGGAATGCTGTGCATTCCTTTATGATATACCTGCCCTAGAGTACATACATGGTCTGTGCACAGGTTTCTTTTAGTATACATACTTCAGCTGTATTGTAATTACTCTTCAGCTGAATACATCTGGGATATCCATTTGCTAAGCATGATCCATCCCTTTTGTTAGCCCTTCTTCTCCCCTTTTACATTGTGTGACCTTGCTGGCAAACGTCAGCCTCACAGTGTTCTCCATTGTGTTGTGTCTGCATTGTGATATTACTGTGTTGTATTGTTGTTGGAAATATCCATGGTAATTGTTCAGCTTCACTCTACTCACACTACTATACATCTTTATTATGTCTATCTTACATCTTGCTAACGCACACTTAACCCACTTACTTAACCTACTACTCTGGGATGACATGCATCCCCCCACATTAGGCAACCATTGTACTTTACTTACACACTCTGCTTCAACCTTGCCCACACCTACTATATAAGATGTTACCCCCTCTACACATATTCCTCAGATGTCTTACAATGTTGTCTGAGTGAGTACATCCCCACCTCCATCTTATTCTTCTTCTCACTATACCTGCAGCCTCTTCTACTACCATGTCATGGCACACACTGTGCTCATGATATCTACCATCACTGCAGACACACTTACCCTCATCACATCTATCACAATGCTGCTCATCACCTGCCCTAGCCTGTGCAAACAATTGTGTCTACTAACTGCATGGTCATTGTCATGATTATTGTGTTGTGTCTGTGTTATATCTCCCCTTTTGTCACCATGTCACATCACAATATCACATTTATTGCACTTAACAACTAATTTCTACTACTTTGGTATCTAGAGGATCTTATGACCTGCATCCCTCAGCAATTGTTGTGGTTGTGGTTTTAGTTTCTGCCATCACCATACCACAGCACATATCATTGCACTTGTCCTCTCCAACTCCCCCTGCTGTGCCCCCCATCTCCTCTCAGATGACACAGGTGCATGATGGCACATGATGGCATAACCCCTTGAGAAGTATGTCTATCATTTCATTAGTCATCATAACAGCACTCACCTTACTATAAAGAAGACTTAGTATTTTGCAATAACAAGGTTAGATAAACAGGTGTTCTTCTGCACAAGAAACACCAAAAAGCATCCTAACAACAAGGACTGAGGGGGAAAAAAGTGAGGTATCATAAACAGGCTAGATAAATTGCCTGTGGCTTGGAACTGTATTGTAGCAGAGTGATTGAAAAAGTAGGTAGTTATCATATGTTTTATGTGGAGAGGAGATGAAAGTTTGCATGTGTGTCAGCTTCTGCCAAGTTGCTTAAAATGGAAATAGTATGTTGTACATGCATCAGTTTGCAATTTCAACACTCCCCCTCAAATGGTGTCTGTACAGCATCACATAATGTGGAATAAAAATAACAGAAAAAATAAATAAATAAAAAAGGGAAAAAGTGGACTGGACAATTCAAGAATCAAGTATGCAAAAAAAGGAAAATGGTATAGGGCACCAGAAACACCAACAACCAGCATCAACAACTCTCCTTCAAATGGTGTGGAGGCCAAACCTAATTGCAAAATACTTGACCTTAGGGGAAGGGAGCACTTTCATCAAAGCATTGGCAACCGTGTTGCTGGTTGGGCAGTAGGTGAGGTGAAGACTGCCATTTTCGACAACCTAATGGAGAAAATGGTAACATATGTCAATGTACTTCAAGTGCACATGGTACTGATGGTCCTGTGATAGGGTGATCTCTGACTGATTTTTGCACATGATATTGATTGGGTGAGTCAATGGTGTGAAAATTTGGCTAATAAGCAATTTGATCCACAGGCCCTCTTTTGTGGCATGCACTGCAGTGATGTACTCACTCTTGGTTGTTGACAATGACACAATCTCCTGTTTTTTGGAGCTCCATGACACAACATTGCCATTGATGAGAAATGCCTAGCCTGAGATGGCATGGCAATCCTCAGCCATGCTGCCATCAGCGTCAGTGTAGCACAAAAGACACTCACCACCCTCAAAAACACTGTAAGTCAACCATAACTCCTTAGTGCCCTTCAGGTACCTCATCACCCTCTTCACAGCCTCCCAGTGTGCATGACCTGGGTTTGCATTGAAGTGTGATATGATAGTGATGGCAAATGAGATGTCTGGGCATGTGGTAAGTGCAAGGTACATCAGTGACCCAACCCCTTCATGGTAAGGCACATTGCACATCTCAGCAATTTCAGTGGTCATTTGCAGTGATTGGGTACTGGAATAATGGACCTGCATGTCCATCAGGATCAAAACCATGTGGGCATCATCAGGATAGAAATGACAAAGGATGGCAGTGATATAAGAGTGCTGGGACAGATGCAAAAGCCTGTGAGTGCAATCTTGCTTGACTTCAATTCTGAGAAGCCAATGCAGTTCTCCTAGGTCCATTACCTCAATGTGTGCATGCAAGCCAACCTTTAATGTGTCAACTAGATGCATTGAAGTCATGGTGATAGTGCAATTGTCAATGTGGATGATGACAATTGTAAGGTTGGTGCCCTCTCACTTGAAGAACATGGCCTGGTCAATGTCACACTGGCAGAAACCCATTGAGTCAATGAAGATGGAGGTAAGTTTCTGGTACCACCTACATCCTGATTGTTTGAGTCCATACAGTGTGCATTTCAGGCACAGGACATGATCAACCAGGCCTGCAGGAGTATAACCTGGTGGTGGATGCATATAAACAACTTGATTGTCAGTAAGGTCCCCATTCAAGTATGCACCCTTATTATCAACCTGATGGAGTTCCATGTCCAGACAGTTTGTGATGGTGAGGACAACACAAATAGACTGGAGCTTCATGACAGGTGCATACATGTTGAAATAGTTGACCCCAGGTACTTGGCTGAAGCCCTGTGCTACTAACCTAGCTTTGTATTGCATGATGTTGCCTGCAGCATCCTTCTTAGCTTTGAAGACCCACTTTGAGCCAACAATATTTGCATTTGATGGTGCACTCTCAAATACCCAAGTTCTGGCTGCACAGAGGGTATCAAGTTCCTCCAAATCACCTTCTCCCACAAGGGCCAATTGACATGTTTCTTGGCCTTGGTGAGTGTCCTTGGCTCAAGCACTTCAGCTTTGCTGATCTCTGTGGCAAGTGTGTACTCAAATAGGTCATTTTCATTACCCTGAACTGTGAATGCAGCTATGGTCTCAGCAGAGTTGCATTTGTCTTCAGCCTGTCACTCCCCCTCATGCCAATGTGTCCAAAGATGCTGCATGTCCTTCAGCAGGGTGACAGGGATCACATATCTGTCTCTGCAGCCTGCAAGGACATCATGAACAACCTGGGAGGGTGCATGTTCATGGTGTGGATGATTGGAACCTGTGCAGGAGGCACTGCAGTTACCTTAGGTGTGTCATGCATTTGTGGAGGCTCTGGGGGCAGAACAACTGGAGCAGGCACAGGTGCAGGAGTGACAGATGGCTGGGAAACAGGGGCAATCACTGCTGGTGATCCCCCTTCATCAAAATCATGTTCAGAGACTAACCCTTCACCAGTTGGATGCAATGATGATGTGAGGCATGCAAAAGACAGGTTCTGCTCCACTGTGACTGTCTGGTGTGCAGGCCAGAACACACAAGCTCCTTTGGAGGACTCATCAAGACCAATCCATTGGCCCTCTTCTGCTCTAGGATCCAGCTTTGATCCAGAGGTGTCATGTACCCAGACTGGCATACCCCATTCCTGGACAGCAGACAAGTCAGGTTTGTGCCCAGTAGCAACTTCATAAGGCATTTTGGAAACAAGGGCATATGTGGAGGTATGTTTCATGAGCCAGCTGATGTGATGGATTGCCTCTCCCCACAGGAATTGTGGTAAGCTGCTCACATGCAGCAATACATGGATGTGTTTGACAAGTGTCTGGTTTTTATGCTCAGCCACACCATTCTGCTGTGGCATGTCATGTGTAGTGAGCTTCTGGACTGTACCAGTGGCAATGAGGTGGTTTATGAATGCATGTGACATGTATTTGCCACCACAGTCAGAGTGAAGAACTTTAATGTTTGTTGCACCACACTGGGTCTTGCACCAAGCCTCATACTGCTGGTAAGCCAAAAAGACTACACTCTTTTGTTTGAGCAGGTATGACACAGTCTCACAACTGTAATTGTCCATGAAGGACACACAGAAGCACTGACCACCAAGGGTAGCAACAGGTGACAGTCCCCACATGTTGCTGTGCACCTCTCCACCATATACAGTCACACACTCTCCCTGCCTTACTCAAGGTATTGGCTGATGCATCACCTTCACATATACACAAGAGGGGCAGGTATCCAAGGGCTCAGGTGAGTCCTTTAAGGCAATACCAGCAACCAGACCCTTTGTAACCAATGACTTCATGATGGCAGGTGAGATATGACCCATACAGTGATGAAGCTCTGAGAGAGTCATTTTCTCAATGGCAGCAGCTTCATCAATGTCATGCACAGACAGAAAGCCCTTCAATGAGAATTTAGTGACATGATATAGGCCTCTTTTCCAAGCATGGAATGGCTCCAATTCAAATACCATCAGGGTTGGTGAGCACTAGTTGCCCTTCAGTGAAGGCAGCTTAATAACCAGCTTGATCCAGCTCCCCAACAGAAATAAGGGTATATCCAACAGTGGGTGCATAAAGGGCACCATGCAAGGTCATTTGAGTGGCCATGGTGCCATTCAGGACTTCCACTATCAAGTTGCCACAGCCAATAGTGTTGAAATGCTGGTTGTTGGCTGTCTTAAATGGGTGAGCAGGTAAGTCTTTGAAATTGGCAAAATCTTCACAGTATGGTGAAATGTGACAGGTTGAACTGGAGTTGTACAGCTAAACATGGGTACCAGCAATCATTCCAGCCCCATCAACAGCAGCAGCAACATCTTGCTCTGCAATGCATGACTCTTCAACCAATGAGGTGACCTCCATGACCATGGCTCTGGCCACCTCAGTCCCAGCTGCATCACCAGTATGCAACTATGCCACATCAGCATTACATGGCATATGGAGCACTTCATTGAGCCAACAGTATGTGACTTCATTGTCTTCAGAGGCCTTGACATGAACCTCTTCAACTTCCATTGCCTCTTCATCATTGCTGTCATCAGACACATTGACTAGACCAGGTAAGTCATCAAAGTCATTGCTAGTTGGGTCCTCAATGAGAGAGGCACACATACTAACATCAATCTCATCTTCTAGACCAAAAATTACATCTGCCTTGGTGATGGCCCAAACACTGTCTCCATCATCATCAGGTTCAGTTCCATTGGTTTAAGCTGTGTCAGCTTGCTGTTGCTTTGTGGCAGGTGGCCTTCATGACTTTGGGCATTGAGAATGCATGTGCCCAGCTTTTCCACAGGACCAGCATACACTGGGGGTGTGTGGCCTTTGAGTCATATCCTGAGTAGATGCTAGGGCAACATCACTGTTGTCTCTTCTGTCATGGCACTGGTAAGTCTTGGTTTCTTGGGGGCCAATGTTGTCACTGACAGAACATTCATATTCTTCACCAATGAGGTGGGCCAAAGTCACAGGCTCCATTTCATATGAGGGATTCTGTGTTGCAATGGAAGCATGAACTCCTGATGTGAAGCATTTCAACCACTTTGGAATCACATTCAGGATCATTGTGCAATAGTCTGAATTGGAGATGTCAATGCTGCAAGAGACAAGCTCTTTGCACTTTGTTCTGAGGTCAATTAGGAAACACAAGACATCAGCACCAAGTGGGCAATGAGATGACATAAAAGAATTCTGCAGTTCAGTACAGGTGAACAACCTCTTCCACATGAACTCCTCTGAGATTGCCTTCCACTTGTCTGCAACTGTGTCAAGCTTTCATACACAGACAACTACTGAGTTTGACTCAACATGTAACAGGCAACCCTCTCCTCCTTTTCCCATGCAGCAAGAGCTGTGGCTTCATCAGGGGTAGGGGAAGAACTGACAGTGGGCTTTGTGGTGGAGCCATCAAAATGGCCCCAATTGTCACATGCAGATAAGGCTTCTTCAAAATGTACAGTGACTTCCAAAATTGATTCAATGTTTTGCAATTTCTCATTGTTTGCTGATTAAATCAGGAACCAGAACAAATAAGACCAAAGTGTAAGTTGATGCCTAAAACTAGAACATCAGGGCTATACAGCTTGAATACAATTACATAATTTGGATCAGTATCTATGGAGATATGAACAGCATAATCTAGTGTATCATTGAATCAATTTTGTAACTACATGTCAAAAAACCAGAAACTAGGAATTCTAATACTTTGTATGACCTTCCTTGGCCTTAAATACTACTTCAAGTATTCTAGGCATACTTTCAATCAAGTTCTGACACACCTCTGCCACTCTCTCCCAAATCTCCCAAACTCCTTTAGGCATTGTTGAATACTCCCCCAGCCATCATTTGATATGTTGCCACAGATGTTCAATGGGGTTTATGTTTGGAGACTGTGGAGCCCAGTCCAGAACATTGATGTCATTGTCTTCAAACCATTTGGTGGCCTTTTTGGAGGTGTGCTTGGGGTCATTATCCTGTTGAAAAATGACATCCTTGGTAGAAAACCCTGATTCCTCCAGGCTGGGCAGTAGGTTGTCCTCCAAAATACTCACATACTGATCTGCATTCATCTTCCCCTCAACCTCTGCAAGTCTTCCAACCCCCTCCCAACCCATACAGCCCCATACCATGACACCTCCAAACTTCACTGTGCCCTGCACCTCATGATCAATCAGCCCCTGGCCAACCTGCTTCCAAACCCACTGCTTTCCATCTGACCCAATTCTGTTGATTTTGGTCTCATCTGACCAAATAATCCTCTTCCAGTCCTCTACAGTCCAGTTTTGGTACTTCAAAGTGAAGGCTAAGCATTTCTTGCAATGTACTGCAGAGAGTAGTAGCTTTTTATTCTTTGTTACAGCCTTCAATGAATGTCATTTAAGAACTTGGTGCACAGCTTGTGAGGAGACAGGGTTGGGGATGATGGAATTGATGTGCTTTGTGGCCTGAACAGCATTGGCAACCTTTCCTGTGGTGATTTGTGTAATGATAGCACATTCAGAGGTGGCAGAGAGCTTGGAATGACAACCAGAATGAGGTGACTGATGGTTTGGAAGGAGGTATTGGAGGACCCTGGCAACTGTAGGCTGGCTAACACCCAGAGAGGTAGCAATTTTACAAGTGGATTGACCATTGCTGGCTAGAGCAATGATGTTTTCCCTCTGAGCAGAGGAGATAGAGCACATGGGAGAATTGAAAAGCATTGGGTGGGTTGGCAGTGCTTAAATAACTTCAGTTGAAGTGGTTGCTAAGATACAATCTCTATAGCAACCATCTGTTAGACTTTGACAGTTCTGACAACCAGTTACAAAATTGATTCAATGACATTCTAGATTGAACTGTCTGTATCTCCATGGATACTGATCAAAATTATGTAATTCATTTTCCAATGTATAGCCCTGATGTTTGAGTTTCAGACATCAACTTACACATTGGTCTTATTTGTTCTAGTCACTGAGTTAATCAGCAAACAATGAGAAATTGCAAAACATTGAATCAATTTTGGAAGTCACTGTATGGATAAGATGGCCCAATTGGAGCCAGTAGGGTCAAGTTTGGGGACAGATGAGTGAAGGGAGTCACTGGGGGTATTGGAGTGTGGAGATGACATTTTTGCAGTAGCAGTGTTGGCAAATATGACAGATTCTGTTTTGTTTTTAAGCAGGGGCAGGGCCCATAACATTTTGCAATAACAAGGTTATATAAACAGGTGTTCTTCTGCACAAGAAACACCAAAAAGTGTCCTAACAACAAGGACAAAAGCACTCAGTCTCGAAAACAACATGAGGACTGAGGGGCAAAAAAGTGAGGTATCATAAACAGGCTAGATAAACTGCCTGTAGCTTGGAACTGTATAGTAGTGGAGTGATCAAAAAAGTAGGTAGTTTGTTGGAATTGCAAACTGGCACATGCACGACTTACTCCTTCCTTTTTAGGCAACTCGGCAGAAGCCAACGTGTGTGTAAACTTTCGTCTTCTCTCCGCAGAAAAACATATGATATCTACCAACTTTCTCGATCACTCCGCTACTGTATAGTTCCCAGCCACAGGTAGTTTATCTAGCCTGTTTACGATACCCTGCCTTTTTTTTCCTCAGTCCTCATGTTGTATTCAAGACTGAGTGCTTTTGTCCTTGTTGTTAGGACACTTTTTGGTGTTTCTTGTGCAGAAGAACACCTGTCTATAATAACATTTGTTATTGCAAAATAGTTATCATATGTTTTCTGCAGAGAGGAGACAAAAGTTTGTGCACATGTTGGCTTCTGCTGAGTTGCCTAAAACTGAAATAGTGAGTTGTACATGCATCAGTTTGCAATTTCAACATACTATACATTGAGGTAATGCATATTTACCTCCTTTGTTATACCTGTTCCCCTGTAGTCTTCTCCAAATTGCAGCTTGTTATTCATGCATTTGCCTCAGAGGCTCCAGTATCCTTGTGTATAGGTATTTGGCTGCTCGTGCATGCTAAATCCTAACAGCTACACAGCACAGCACAGGATGGCTGCAGCATTAGCAACACACACAGGCAGTAGCACATGGTGGTGGTGGCACAGGCATGCTCTGCCCACTCTCCTAGCTTGTGCTGTTCATATGGTATACCAAGTTAGCATGAGCACACCCAGCCCACCTACTAGGGCTGCCAACCATACCCATACATGTACAGTATACAGCTACCATAATACAGTATCCTGTACCATACCGTCAGGGTTATGAGGTGGGTCTTAGATGGTATGGTTGCTGGTACAGTAAGATACCCATGCCGTACTGTATAAGCAATGCTGTCAAGCCATATATACAGGCCATATGCTAGTCAGTTTACAGTTTGAACTCCAGAAGCTTAACCTTTGGTTCAACTGTAAGACAATCAATCAATATCAACACTCTGCTGACCTCAAATATGCATCATGCATCTGTTGGTATCAATAGGTTTGACTCTACATCCCCTACTGTGGATCCAAATCAGGAGTCAGACTTTGTGTCTCTCCTGTCTTGGATTTGGATATGCTGCCATCGAGCTACCATGGTACCATTTCAAATACTCTTGCTACTCAACAAAGGGCTACCATCAATCTACCATAGTACCAATACTCCCACTACTCTTGATGAAGGGCTACCATTAAGATACCATAGCACCATTTCAAATATAAAATTTTGCTTGCCAACCAGCTGTAGAATTTGAAAATACTCAACTGCATAAGAGGGCTGCATTTTTTGTTTGCACTTCATTCAATAATTCCTCTTCAAATTCATGCCTAACTCTTCTAATGCACTTTCTGTTGGAAATATCTACAGTATTTGTTCAGCTTCTCTATACTTACACTACTATATGTCTCCATTACGTCTTTCTGAATGCATGTTCTACTGACTTGCTTCTTACTCCTTGGACTACCTACACGTCCAAGTGCTTCACACCCCACTCTCTTTTCTGCGATGACACGTGTTGCTCCCCACTATAGTAGTTGTTGTATTCCTCACTTACTCTCCACTCCAACTCTACTTCACCTCTACTATATAAGATGGGCACTCTATGCTACAAGCTCCTCAGACGTCTTACCTATCTGTCTGAGTGAGTACATGCCCCATCTTATTCACTACTATCTCTTACCTCTTCCCTGCAGCAGAAGCATGAGGATCAGTGTGGTGGTCTCCTGAGGCTGAGGCACTCCATTCAAGGAGGCGAGAGGGAGTGGGTGTGAGTGTGCAGGTACAGACTGGGCAAAAGCCCAAGCAGAAGGAGCAGAACCAGCATGGATATGAAGTAGTAGTAATAAAGAATGAGTAAGTAATCCATGGCTGGGAGGGAGAGTGAGTACTCAACCGACTGTCAATGTCCCTACAGATGCCTTTAAGTACAGGCAGAGTGGCACACAGACCAGGCTTATGTAAAGTAAGTGTGGGGTGTGGGTGCTGGGGTGAAGAGCAGAAACCCCATGCTAACACAGCACACTCATACCACATCGCATCACCTTTATTTGCACTCACTACTTTACTCACTGCAGACATGCTGTCTGACCTCTCTCTCTATCATGTCATGGCACCTACTGTGTCCATGACTTCTCTTACTGCTGCAGATATGCTGTCTCAGTTCTACCCTTTTGGGGACATACTGCTCACCTTACTACTGATTTTCATCATGCTTGTTGCCTGCCCACACCTGCACATACACTTTCTACTAGCCCTACTGAACCAGAACATGTGTGGTACTATGATGCTGATGATGTACTTATGGGCCAACCTGGAAGCACTGAGTCAACCAGTGGATAGTCATGTTGTGAATATATTATTCAATTTAACTAGACCATATTGAGTCCCTGTACTACCTGGATATTACAGCCATCTTGGCTGTAGCTGTATATGGTATGCTAGGCAGCCCTAGAGGGTAGCCATACAGCCTGTACCTGGATATTACAGCCATCTTGTACACTGTACTGTACCATCAGAGGCTTTGAAATGAAGGCATACAGTACAGGTGATGGTACAGAGGGTAGCCATACATGTACCATAATGTATATGGCCATAGCCATATACAGTACGGTCAGCAGCCCTACCACCTACCCACACTGCTGCTGCACCAACACAGCATGGGCACATCCCAGCTTGTGCTGCTGGCCACTGTTGCAACCTGCCCTGTCCACATGGCATTCTCAACCCAAAAAGCAACACAGCATGCCAATGATATGCTGTGCTTATCTTTTTATCAGTATACATACTTCATATATAGGGGTAGTGCCCATGTGCCCTTGCACCCTCATGCCCCTGCACCTGTGCCCTTGTGCCATCAGCCACACCCTCACCCTTGCTGTCACCCTCAGCTGTGCCCTTGCTCTTGTGCCCTTAATCATGTCCTCTACCTTACAGTCTCCCTCAGCTGTGCCATGTCCCTTGTCCTCTCTCTTGGCTGCATTCTCATCCCCTCCCTTGCCTGCACCTGTGCCCTTGTCCTCTCCCTTGGCCCCCCTGCTATGCTGTCCCCATTACTAGTGTGCTAGATAATGGTGGCAGGCAGTAAGCCAGTGGCATGCAAGTGATGAGTGCACCATGGACCATGCTGACTACAATCAGACCAAGGTCATACCATGCCTGACCATAACTGGACCATGGCCAAACCATGCCAAGGATAGAGTATCACAATGTACATACAAAACTAGGTTTATAGCAGGAAGTAGATAGTAAAACTACACAATGAGTACAGTGTGCGAGTGCGAAAACAGTAGGGAGCACGCATACACATTTTTTGGCGATACCTAATGTCATGCAGGGTCTACACGACCAGACTTGTATATACGTTGATTTTTTCCCAGCTATGGTACTAGGTTTTCGAATGCAAACTCGTAACAGTCTCCCCCACCAGAAAAGAGTGTTTCAGCGGACCTTGTGTTTCGGAGTATACATCTCGATCGTCGGTATTTGCAATCCTTTTCTTTCTTTTTCTTTTTTGGGTAGAGAGTACGTATTTGAAGTCTTATAGTCACTCACTCGTTGCCCACCGCTCTGCCGTCGTCAGTGTTCAGGATTGCACATGCAATCGTATAGCAGAGATGTGATACATCTAATATAATATCTTTTAATTAGATATTGCATGAAATGTGTAACAAACCACTAAGACATGTGTACTCGCGGGTTTCTGGGAACACCAAAATTGACTGAATACGAATATATGCAAAATGCTACTATTCCCCCAAACATATACTAACAACACTGACACTAACATGTCCACCAATTCTGTACTATCACTACACAGCATCTCTACAAGTACATGTCAGTACTCCACAAAATAATTATTGTTACAATTACAAAACACTTATCCTCACACGTACTTCTTTCCCCCTCAGTCTTCTACGAAGAGACTGAAGTCCGTACTTATTTACGATACCGTTCGTTATCCAATTCTCACTCCATCTTTCGCTGTATAATATACTCTTTATTCTACAGCTTCATCCGCTCCTTCGCCAAACCAACTTCCGGCAGGTATACTTCAAACGACATGCTGTGGAAGATCACGGATGGCATCGCGACTGTATACCCTGTTCTTAAACCTTTCTACACCAACTCGTGTAGCGTCACCGACTTTTTCTGCACGGAGCACTGCAAAGTCATCCGACTCTCTATATCCCTTCCACTCGGTCTGGTCCAACTCGCGCCACCAAGCGTCACGATATGGATGCCCTGGCGCATCCGCATACCCCCAAGGCTTCGCTGTAAACGGTTGGACCCAAGGACTGAGCACTATGTCCATGCTAGGGTCTGTCGGCCCGGTAAAGTGCACGATGCGTGCATTCTTCGCTTCGAGCGTACCTAGTGATGAGCGGTCCGGCGACAGATCCTCGGCGTATGTCCCAAGACCTTGAGCGTTCCACACCAGCGGCAGCTCCATCCATTTGTCCCGGAAAAAGATGTTCAGGATGTCCTGGTCTTGATACCGAACCTTGCACATCGTCCTTCCGAGAGCCTTCAACGCAGGTGCGGAGTGTCGGATCATCGCAAGGTCCATTAGGAGGACACCTGCGTTGAAGTAGCGCCCCCTGCCAACGCCTTCGTGGCCCATCGGGTGACCGACGTCGGGACACGCCGCAAGAGGCGCACCATTCAGGTCCGTGTCCCAGAGGGGCTCGACGTCGGCGCAAATGAGCGTGTCCGCATCCAAATACAAAGCCCTCTGGACGGGTAGTACACTTTCGAGGTCGATCTTGGCCCATGTGGGGCCCATCTCCGCTGCGAGACTTGTCTTCGGCAAAGCGAGGTACATGAGCGTGACGTCCTTGTCTTGCAGCTCCGCTGACTTGCGAATCTTCTCCTTGTCGTCGTCACTAAGACCCATATCGATGACGTAGATCGTGATCCTACTCTTCGTGTGCTTCAACAGACTCCTGATGGATACTGCTGCGGGCATAGCGTATGCGGAGTCTACTGCGTATGCGACGTAGATTCCATAATCCAGTCCTCTGGAGAGTGAATACACATCGCGACCGACTTCCGGTACGAGGAACCCTATGCGCATGTCGGTCGTTTTTCGAAGGATCATCTGGTATAGGTTCGGGCTGGAAAGCTGCTCGAATTCCCCGATGTGCAAGTGCATGAAGGCATCGATGCCGCGCTTCGGGTGGCGCCTGTTGTCCTTTGGCTCAGTGTCCCAGCCGTAGTCGTCGAAGATGAATATGGCCCCCTTCCGAGCTAGGCGCCACGCGAGCTCACCATCCAAGAACGTGTCGTCGGCATCATGCGAGCCATCGACGTAGACCCAGTCGAAGCCTCGAGACGACTCCCCCGCGGCGATCTCCTCCTCCAGTAGCGTCATTAGCGCAGGGAAACTGAACTGTGCTAAGACGCGGAACTCGAGCCCGGTCAACGACAGGTTGTGCATGATCTTTCGGTGCCGCTCGCGTCCTGCGTCCGTCTCCATCAAGTCGAAATGGTCGATGCAGGTTATCTCCCCCGTGTCCTTGCAGAGCTCGGTGAGGAGGAAGACAGCTGAACGACCTTCCCAAGAACCGATTTCGAGGACCCGCGGCGCATCCACAGTGACGAGGGGAAATAACGATCGCCACTTGTCGACGTTGAATGAAAACCAATCCTGCGTAGCTGTAAACTGGAATGCGCCCTCAGCATTTTGGGATGACATATCCATATCTAGTTATGCCTGAGTTCGACTTGCCACTGGAAAGGACAAGACGACTAACCTGCAAACTACAACAGACCGTGATCAGAGAAAGATTGATTGATAACCAATGATTCTGGCTTCCGAAGAGCCAGTGCTAACTTGGCGTGGGCAATGTTAGCGAAGTTCGTCAATATATACAATGCGACCAGGGCGCGATCTGAATCCTGCTTTTCCCAAACAAGTTAGGTTTGAATGATTGACTCTACATATGTCCGTGTTGTTCCTTCATCAATGACACTCAAGGTTGACGGCACGATTCATAGCTAGGTCTTCTGGAATGTTCTTGGATAAATTTGGGTTCGAAGCGAACCAAAACAGTGCTTGTTGGAGCTATCGCACGGGGTGCGGAGTAGCTGAAAGCGATACCGCTCTTCAACCAGAAGTATCTTGATAACAGATTGCTGACATGAAATACCGATCGGTAGACACAAATACAAAAGAGGTAAACAGCTCTGAGGCTGTCCGCTGTATGGAAAAAGACACGATATGGCAGTGGATAGTGAAAGTAGGAAATGGACGGTCGTAAGGTGGCCGTGAGAAACGACCTGAAAGTCTAACATTGTCTTTTGCTGTTCAGGGGAAGACCACGCTATGGTACTCTTCCGCAGTAAGCGCTGCAAGCCCCTAAACTGTCGGACTGAGTGCTCCTGCCATGAGCGCAAAACTCGAGTGCTCCCCTAGAGGTAAGGGCCTCCGGATCTGCCCAGTAGACCTATCTGAACAATAGCCTAGACTTGAGGAATGTGTCCTCGTGTTGAATCCCTGCTGCGCAGCGAGTGATTCTAACGCCCGTATATCTTTTTACAGGAAGGTAAGACCTAAGCACGCCTTCCGCAGCAGTCATGGATCATCGACGGCGTCTTGGTACTTTGGTATCGTCGAATGAACAGGACTTTCAGGAGCGCCGCTCTCATAACGATCATTGGACCACGTTCTTCTAGTCGTGATACAGGTGTATCCTCTTTAAACCCTCCCCCACGTGCAAGAGCGCTTTGAAAATATTACGGCTTTGTAGAAGAAGACGACTCTAGACCGACAACGTATTCGGTCCCATTCGAATATGTGGATATTTGGAATCCAAATATCGGCGTCATGATTCTATTAATCACCTAAGTCGGCCACTCGTAATAAAGGCGTGTTGGCCTAGAAGAGGCGCTGTTGAATCTCACCCCTACCACTGGCATGCAGGATAGGAAGTCGACCATCGTCGTACTGGGGGGAAACGGCTTCATTGCAAGTATATCATTTTTCTTGACATCATTGATATTGACTGCTGGGCTGTAGGGGTCGCATGTGGCCCAACGCCTACACACAGAAGGCAAACACGTGAGGATTGTCGATATTAAAGACAATTCCTACTTCCAGGAGGCCATCTCCGACGAAACACTTATCGGAAATCTCTGTGATTCTGATTTTTGCAGTCGAGCAGTACGCGATGCCCATACGGTCTTGCACTTCGCCGCGACGATGGGAGGAATGGGAACAATTCATCCCGCGAACAACTCGATCATTTACGCCGAAAATCATACCATGACCTTCAACATCCTCAGCGCTTGCAAAGAGGCAGGCGTGAAACGATTCCTTTATGCTTCATCTGCCTGTGTCTATCCTGGCTCATTACAAGGAAGCGACGGATCACGTGTCGACGTGTCTCTCCGCGAGGAAGACGCTGACAAGATGCCGCCTCAGCCCCAAGAACTTTACGGGCTAGAAAAGTTGGTCTCAGAGCTCCTTATCCGCCATTACGCGTCGACCAATATGACCTGCCGTATTGCGCGCTTTCACAATGTTTATGGTCCCCGCGGTGCATGGTTCAACGGCCGAGAGAAGGCACCGGCTGCCCTGATCCGCAAGGCCCTCGCAGCTCGATTCTCGCACACACGCACGATGGAGATTTGGGGTGACGGGACCCAGCGCCGAAGCTTCCTCTTTATCAATGACTGTGTCGAGGCCATCATCCGCCTTCTGGAGCTTGATCCTCCTACTGCCGAACCCATTATCACCAACATCGGGTCCGACCAGTCTGTCACGATATCGAGTTTAGCACATCTTGCTCTCGAAGCCGTCGGCCTACCGGCAGCGGCAATGAGCATTGTTTACGATAAGTCGAAGCCGCTAGGAGTCAGCTCACGCAATTCCAACAACGACCGTGTTCGATCGATCCTCTCGTGGGAGCCACAAGTCAGTTTGGAGGAGGGCATGCGTCGGACAGCAGAATGGATGCGTGAGGAGATGGAGAAGCTGAACAGGACAATGGGTGCCGAGGATCGTATCTCCTTTCTCAAAAGCTGTCAACGCAGTGAAGTCGTGGTTCTCAAGGCGGAACAGACCACCTTTGCCATCTTGTTACCAATCACGTCCCGCGGAACAAGCGATCCACACGACTGTCTCCAGCAACTCGCCACATTCGCACAGTCGTTGTCCCGTACCACTCGTGACGAGGCGCTTCGGCTCGGCGGGAGGTTCGGGATCAAGGTTTACCTTGCTATTGATCATGACGACGACTTTCTATTGTATGCCGATTCGGATGGACGTCAGAGGGACAGAGCTTCCGATGTCCTTTATAGCCAAGGTATCTCGGACGTAATGCTGTTGACATGCAATTTCCCCCGGGGCCACGTCTGTTCGCTCTGGAGACAATGTGCTCGCCAGGCTTACGAAGATGGATGCGATTACTTCGTCCTTATGGGCGACGATGTCGTCTTGATTGATATAGGGTGGTTGTTCGAGGTTGTGGCCGAATTCTCGAGGCTGGCGTCAAAGGAGTCCGTACCTACGGGCTTCGGATGTGTTGCTTTCACCGACACATCGTTCCCGGGCATGCCCACCTTCCCCGTCGTCCACCGCACACATATGGAGATTTTCGGTGGAGAAGTAGTTCCTAAAATATTCATTAATCAAGACGGAGACCCCTTCCTGTTTCAGCTCTACCGCCAATGGGGTTGCTCATCAATGATCGATGCCAGGCTTCGGAACAGTATCGGCGGGAGTGTCGAAGCAAGATACGAGAAGCAGCACGCAGTCGATTGGACATTCGAGACCCTCGACACCGCGACGTCAACAGCTGAGGCCTGGCTTCGCTCTAGAGCCCCAGCAGCGTCCAGCAGAAAACTCACTTTGGACATCATCATACCATGCTACCGCGTCGACCTCTCTTTCCTCGAGCCAATCCTTGAACTTCGCCCGTCGGACACATGCGCGGTCATGTTCATTATCATCGTAGATGACCCGGATTCTCCCGCGATCAGTGAACTGGAGTGTCGGTTTTCCCGTCGTGCTGATGTCCGTATCCGGATCAATTCCGCAAACAAAGGCGCCTCGGCTTCGCGCAACCGCGGCCTGCGCGAGTCTGCTGCCGAATGGGTATATTTCCTCGACGACGATGTCTTGCCCAGCCCTACCCTCCTCGTCGCCGCCGAGAACGCCATCCGTACGTTCCCAGTCGCCGCGGGCTTCATTGGCAGCACACACTTTCCACCCGCACGCAGCATCTTCACGTCGGCAGTGCACCTGGCTGGTGTTACGCATTTCTGGGACATCGCGGAGAAGATGGAGAAAGATCTACCATGGGGAGTCACGGCCAATCTCATCGCGCGGCGGAATGTCCGCGACCAAGTCGTCTTCGACACACGCTTCCCGAAGACCGGCGGCGGCGAAGACATTGACTTCTGCCTCAAGAAGCGCGAGTACTCGGTTGAGCGTGGTGGTGAGGGCTTCTGGGCAGCACCCAATGTACAAGTGACGCATCCGTGGTGGAATAACGGCGCCAGATCGTACTGGCGCTTTTATATGTGGTCGAAGGGCGATGGTGGCCTTATTCAGATGTACCCCGAACTAACGTACTGCGACCACGCGCCGAACTGCGCCGAGCTCGCCCTGCTTGTCGCGCCCGTATTCTGCCTCGGCATCCTGCATGCATGCAGAACAGGGCAGCTGGGACTACTTTCTTTCACTGTCAGGATATCTGTGTCAGTGCTCCTTGCGAACGTCGTGCACGACATGTATCGCCACCTGTGGAGAGACGTGGAACGGGCAAAGAACATCAGGTCAACCGTGCGAGGAGTTCGCTGGGTGGCGGCAGTCGTGGAGAGTTCACTCGTGCGGATGTTCAGCGAGTTGGGGAGAACGATGGGATTGCTAGAGAGGAGAGAGTATGGATTGCTAGGCCGCCGTTTTGACTGGTTTGTGGGGAGGGCTGGACACGGTCCAATGAACGAAGAAAGGATGAACAGCAGAGAACGACTGTCCTTGGCCGCATTCTTCTTGTCCGTCATATATGTGACGCTTTGATCTGTGCCCATTTCTGAATGTGCTATTGCGTGGTTGTTATCAATGTATTTTGCGTAGTTCCTGTCGACAAATTAGCATGTTAAAATTTCGAAGCAATACGATGTGTGTTCCGCCAATGCCACGATTGGGCAGCAACAAGTTGAACTTGCAACTTGGTAGACGCTTGGGTGCGCTTACAAGCCGCGCGGCTTCAATTCCGCTTCTATCAAACTCAAATCACACTTCGTAGTCATCCACTCCTTGACTACTGTACGTAGTATGACTCTCGTAAGTTTCGCTTAGCTCTGTTGCCGTTGCCTGGAAACATCTAGCTCTTGTCTTCTGTCCTCTTGACATCGCGGCGTTCATGGCATGGGGGTGCGTCAAAGCACCCACATTTACGGAGTGTTGAAGTCGTAGCGATGCGATTGCCGAATTTTACCCCCTTCTGTTCCAGAATGTCTCGGTTTCTTTTTGGATAATATCCGCACAGTGGTTTACAACGAGCCCATTTGGCAGAAACAAACACTTCGCTACAAAACTGAGGTAACTGGCATAGTGACGGCTCGAATGACCCATCCGGACCAAGAACCATTACCAACGTCACTGGGCCAGGAACATGCACTATCAGGATCATAGATCACCAGGGATATATAGCTTCGATTCGCATTGACTGGTTGCAAATTCGTCTCTAAGGCAAATGGATTCGCTTGCTGCACGCAACGGGTGCACTTCGATCACTATCTGTCCGCTCGTCCCAAGCACTTGAACACCCTTTGATGCCGATGGTGAGCCTCGATCCTGCTCTTGAACCTCCGTCTGCGCGTTTTTGCGCGCCCGCGATGCCCATGCGCCAAATGGAGGGGGACAATGGGCTGGCATTTTCTCGGCAGCTTGACTCCGTGTTGAGGTCAACATGCGCACAATCCGGCTGTGCGGCTGGGTGAGTTGATAGAACACTCTGCACCTTCACATTATGACGAAGGGGGTGGACAATCTGCTGGCTCTACCACGTCATGTCGCTACTTTTGCACCACGTTCCATTGGCAGCCGGCGCTGGGGCGGTATGCCTGTCTCTTCCGCACGCATATGCTCCTTACATGCAACACAATGTAGCTTGAAGGAGATACGGGCTGGGGTATACGCCGGTGTCCATCTTCGTTCCGGCTAATCATTCTGGGTATCATCCATGCAATCGCGCAATCCTTTGTGTTTCAGCTGGTGCCGATCTTGCTCCCGATGCTGTGGTCGAGGCCTGATTCGGGCGGCGCGGAAGACTGGGAGACGACGTCGGGTGCACCCCCAAGGAAGTCAATGAAGGAGTCCATGCTTTCCGGATACCACATGTCCCACAGCGACTGAACAGGCATTGGGTCTGTCCATGTTGGGATCATGTTGAGGCTGCTCTCCTGCAGGTCATAGGGATGGGGGGGTTGGTAACCGGAGGCATGCGATGGGGTCTCGTACACCACAGGTCTTGTGGGTGGATGCCCCCACTGTGACGACGACAGGTCCTAAAAAATAAATTTTAGTAAAGGTTGGTGCAGAGGCGGAAAACATACCTCTACGGAACTGGTGCCATACGAGGCCTCCGTGTCCACCCACTGGCTGCTGAGCATGGGCGCGAGCTGCCACTCGTGGTATGACGAGCCATGCATACTGTCACTTGGGCCAGACCCATGTACGCCATGCATGGTGAACGTGGCCACCTGTTGATGGTACGACGGATCGGCGGAGTCGCCGTGGAGGCGCGACGAGCGACGCCGGGGTTTGTAGTAGTAACCGGGATGGCGACGGGCGTGGTCGACCTTCTCGCACTCCGCGCGCATCCTGAACTCCTGCTTCTTCTCCTCAGGAAGCTCTTTCCAGGCCTCTGCGGCGCGCTTGGAGAGTGTCTTGTTCGTGTTTTCTGGCGGAAGGTGCGCTCTTATCCCTGCAGTCTGTGCGTGCTGTTGCGAGTACTCGCAGCGGAAAATGAAGAAGGCGTTGCGGGGCCTGGGCACAAAGTCCGGGTCGCGCGCGCGATTGCGGGCGGCACGGCGGTTGGAGGGAGGCATTGTGGAGAAAATTGTGGTGCACGTCGGCTGTCTGGAACGCGTTAAAGACGACGACGTGGCGGAGGACAGGAAGGGTTTGAGTGGAGTGTGGTGTTGCGCATGGAGGCGCAAATAAATACCGGCTTGGAAGATGGAAAGGGGTAGGGTTCAAGCGAGTCAAAGGGGAACATGGCATAGTGGGCGTCGGCGTCAGAATCGTGGCAGGGGGTCGTGATCCAGCCAGAAATGAAGTTGTCAGAAGCCGATATCCCGTGCCGAGGGGAATATCGGATGAGATTGCGGCACAAAAAAGGGCGGAGGAAAAGAGGCGAATACGCGACCAAGCGTGTATCAAATATCAGTTCATTTTAAAAGATGTGGATGAATGATATTCGGCATACCAGTTCCATTTCGCTCTCCGCCCATTGTTGTGTCTCTACGAGCACTGGCGCTGGTCGGAGGGAGATCTTGATTCTCCCATGCACCACCTTCTGGCCTTGATTGTGACCATGGACTGCTGACAATCAATACCCTCTCTGCTTGTAGCTGCTCCTCGCTGCTTAGTCCCCGACCTGTACAGCACTCATTCCTGGCGACACAGCCGATGAGTTTCAGAGCAAGCTTTGCCGTTGACAAGAAGGGAAGGTGCCCATTCGATAGAATTCTGATCTTTTGATCCGTAGCATACCAATTATGGCCCAGAGGTCCTATTTCGACAAATACACCGCACACCAATAACGGGCTAATTTGACCGTATTCTATTTGACTGTTTTTCATAACTTTATAGTTTGGCTCGCTAGAAGATGACTAGGCTCCTGGCGTTTCCGATCGCATTTGTCCACAAGTTCCTCCTTGTCTCCTAGTCACTAAGTCCCAACCACTCACGTGCGTCACTCGACGGGGCTCTTCCTCGCTACTGAAGCGACAATGGCAACAGGATTCTGCGGCTTCATGACGTGTAGCTTACCGCTCTCCAGCCAACTCCTTGTATGTTCTGGCCTGCACCGCTCGAGCCTTGTTATTAGCAACCACCCAGGTCACACCGTACGCAAACATTGCGGTCATCTTTACGCCACTGTGAGGTGCTTCTTCAAGTTCCGCGTCGATCCGATGACAGATTTAGAAGGTGCCGCGCCGCCCTCCGGCATAGGTCATCAGAGGCGTGTGCAAGGGTATCAGTAGGGTATCCGGTGATGTAACTTACCCTTCTTAAGGTTAGAATATGTGACAGACCAAGAATACTTGGCATGCACGTATCTGCCCGACGAGTGCTATTACAGCCGTGATTGCGACCACCACGGATCGTTATGTGCATCCAGTAAATTAATTTCCCGCAGAGAATCATGTAACTTCTGTGTACTAACTGTTGTTCGTCAGCACTTTGGACTGCAGCCATGCAAGCTGGGGCTGGTTGGCCATCACACATATTCATACCCTATGGCGCACCATGCTTAAACGCTATGCACCCTCAAGACCGTGGTCGTTCGTTTCCACTTCTCCGGATAACGTGCCTTTAAGATGGGCGGCCTTGGAACCGCTTGATGATGACTCGACTGCACGCAGCCCTGATGTACACGCAATGCTGTATTGATGAGTGCCAGCCGCGTGGCCTGGGTACAAACGATGTCAATCCATTCATTTCCCGGTTTCCTTGTTTATCTGTGTAATTCTTTCCATGTACATTAGTAAGTTCGTGCACAACTACATGCTAACCTGGCAACCCTGCTTTGATGCCACACCGAGGAACGATAACGCAGGAGTGGCACCTTATCAGTGAGTGTGTGGGCACTCCAGAACGGCCATGAGGCTCAGTGACGATTCGTACACAATTAGCGCCTGAGACATTGGCCCTGCGGCCCCGGCGTTTGGCTAGTCTCCGAGACCCCCCAAAGCTGTCCTCAGAAAGTCGTTCTGAATTTCAGGTCTGCATCACATCAGAGGCATATTAGTGACAGGGTCACCGAAAACACAGTTAACCTTAACGCAGAACGACTAAGCTCGGCCACGAAGACTAGGATCAACTCCGCTTGAGCCACCCTTTTGGTCTGTCAAGCCGAACATGCCGGAGCCTCACGTGCAACTGAATATGCATGGAGAATTGTTACAGCGAATTCTTGATAGTAATTGCTCGAAAATAGAAAGCACGTAAAAATGTGCATTCAGTGCAAGCCTGGGCATTTTGGCGTCGACATGTATGATGAAGGGAGGCCGTCGGCCACTCATCACGACTCACAGATATACTCTCAACGAACACTCTGGCATCACAGATTCACTACCCCAAACGAACACTACCATGAACCTATGCATTGGAGGTGCACTGCGACGATAGTCGGATCACCTGGTATCGAAACCAAGGGGGATAGGGTTTATGCGGGCGGAAAAGCCTTGGATCAATCAATCAATCAATCAATCAGAGAACTGCGGGAGAGAAACCCAATGAGCTCCTGCGTGCCACATCACACGGCGCGTGAAGCGCGATGCTGGGAGCGTAAGTGGAACAGACGTAGAAGACGAGACGCACTTCATACCACTGATGTGACCACTATCAGAGACACATCTGAGACAACACAGATAAAACACCGGCAGCGTAACGAGGATAACATGTATGGAAGGCCTAATGCTGAACATGCAGGGGTCGAAAAAATGTTTTCGATCAGCAGTCAAAGCTGGCCAGCTAAATGTCAAGTTCAACGGGACGCAGCCCGTTGAGTAAGGATAACATTGCATTATCTCCGCGGGAACACTGTGGGAATATTATGCACAGACCGCCGATGATTCATAGGCTATCATCTCGCCAAGCCTGGGATATGAATTACGAATAGTGGAGTCCAAGGATGGTGCTACTAGGCTCTATTTTCCAACCCATCGTTCTGCGGGAGCTGTACATGGGAGCTAAGGCTGTGTGCGATTCCACAGTGTGGCCCGCCGGCGGGTGGTTTCCCCTGTGAAGTTAGTGCACACCACAAGCAAAAAGCGACTCATGACACCCCAAGGCAGTTTAAACTCTAGTAGTTCGATTTAACATAGTCTGACGAGGCGGACACTGTACGTCCACCACAGCATTTGCATCTGACAGACTAGTGACTTTAAGGACTCAGACTCGGAGAGTTAGAGACAGAGACGATTCCACTCGGTGAAAACCATGCAACATACGAAGCGGCTTCCGCTCGTTCTGGAAGGAAAATGCTGGACGTATCGGTGCCGTCAAGTACAGAGGGGGATTAGGAGGTGGAGGCACTCAAGATGAAGAAGGCATCATGACTACCACGAACCAGGACCGAACATGCGTCACCCCTCCTTCTCGCTATCTTTGCGATCTCGCTTTCACCAGCTCCCCTGCACTGTTTTATGGATCCCTTGTACTTTCGCAACAGGCCGCAGATACAACAGCAGTTTGCACGCACTGCAATGCCAAGCCAGGCGTCGATTTCGAGCGATGGTGTCCGGCGGGGCGGCTCAGCCCGCCCTAGCCCAGCTCCGCCACTCCGCCCCAATTCTGGATCCACCGTGACATATTATGCGTTCTGCCCGACCGCCTCTACTGACCAGTGTGGACACCGCGATCCGACATCGTTGCATATCTGTGAGATCTCCCGCCGAGAAGCGCACCGTAGCCGGGGACACTTGCGCCGTGATGGTCCCTGCTTCTCGCGGCCAGATAGCGATAGCGAGATAGAGAGGCTCTTCGAAAATCTCGTTCACAGGCGGGTGCTCTCGAGGATTAGCCTCGCGAATATTTCGATAGACCAGAAATGGAGCATCGTGGAACGCGAGGCGCGAATTGGGTGGGATGAGATGAGGGAGCAAGCCAGAATGTATATGCCGCCGAGCACGCCCGCACCCGTCGACAAGGGAACGCCGGAGTGGTATGTTAAGAAGTGCCTCGATGAGACCATCACGTACAGGCAAGCATCCGGTCTCTTGACTTGTCTGTGGAATAATGAAGCAGCGTACGTCCGCGGCCTTGGTCGTTACCTCAAGCTGCGATTAGAAAGGCAGTCTTATGGGTTGATTCACTAGCTGGTATCGCCGCTTTATCGACATCGAAGGACCGTCTGCCATTGCGCAAACCCTGACGCGTATCAGTTGGAAAGGCGATCGACGGTGGGTTCACATTTTAATTTCACATTTTAATTATTGTTCAGTGCCGTGTTCATGTACCGTGTTTTAGACATAGCTCAGATTATCAGCTAGAGTACAACATCGTGCGGTGCTTGAGGCACGTCCTGAACCATAATGTAGGTCGAACAAGTCTTGTGGCAATAACAGTCGACATATTTTACCTCTTTCCTGCAGGGCATCCCAAGGCCCACGCTACGCCTCATCACACCGATCACGTCTTCTCTTAACTCACTCCACATGGTCACGGGGATAGCTATCCTCGAGATCCTCATATTCTTCACTTACAAGCGCGACGCACTGTCTCTCATATTACGAGCGCTTAAGACTCTCAGCATTGCCAATGGCTCTGGCAGCACGCCTTACGCATACTGGTTCAAGAGCGTGGAGGCATCTTTGGACGTTCTAGAGCCCGAAAGAAGCTCGGTAAGCAGCCACATGTTCAGGTGCATTGCAGGGACGGAGGATGCCTTAATCGGCTATGTGGTGGGTAATCTTTTGCTTCATGACAATGTGTTGGGTACTCAAGGTCAGGCCTTCATAGTTCCATAGCGTCCTTCTCATCATCGGGGTACTGAAAGAAACAAGCGATCTCGGCTCGCGTCTTCGTCACCGTAAGCAAATGGAGGCTGCAGGGTTGCACAAAATTGTGGAAATGTGTCTCGTTCTCACCATTGCAGAGCTGGAAGGGTGCCTCAGCGATCTGCAGGCGATATTTGATGAGGACGAGCGAGAGCTACACGAGCGCAGTGACTAGGAACTCCGTAACATGAATAACCTGAATGGCGTTTTTTTGTTTCCATTATAATGTACTAAAGATGTAGCCCCCGTGTAAGACATCAATACAAACGACACTAGCCCTCTCGTTCACCCCCCTGCGTACGTAGCCGGGAGGGACGATCGCGACCACGGTCGTGCATGGCAAAGTTCCTCGGGTTGCTGGTGAATTCGACTGAACGAATGCTCGTGTGCAAAAAGTAGTTATGCGAAAGGAGATACGTAAAGGTCCTGCTCATTGGGCTGCTTGGAGGAGAGCATAGTTGAGGCTCGACGTAGTCGCGGGGCCGGATATGTTGGATCAATGGCGACGAAGGACTTGAAGGCCGGCCGGGGAAGAGGGGATCTTTCTACAGCACCACCGTGCTACCTTGTCCATCCAATGCCCCAACCAGACCACTCGTTAGGAGCTCAGACCGCAACCTTAAACCCAACCTCTACATAGGAAGTGGACGTGGGCCTTCACGTTTTGAACTATTCCTTTCCTGATCTCTTGGTCCTGCACTGCAAGCCAGGAGAAGCGAGTGCAAAGCGATGACGAGACATAATATTTGCATGTCCATGCCTTGTGCAGATCTGCTGCGGTCTGCGTGGTAAAAAGACAAAGAAGAAAAAAGAACAGCGACGACATCTGGATGCTTAGCTACTGGTACATTCCACACCAATGGAACGACGAGGTAGACGACATATACAATGCGTTGAAAGTCAAGACGTAGAAGTTGTAGGCACAGTCATCTGTCCTGTCTACGATGCAACGTCTTGTCAGAGGCGGAGCAAGACATAGGAGATGGAGGCAGCGCGAGCACGTGAGCACATCAGTGGGTACTTGTCCCCCGGACCCAAGCTCAGGCTAGACCACAGAACGACCTACGCAGAGTCATTGCAGACGCAGCAACGGTCGTAGACGCCTACTACGGGTTTTCAGGTCTTTGTTGTGAAAGGGAGGTTCTCTCTTCCATTCCGATGGAGCATCGTCGGGAACAAGTACAATTGCCTCTACTATCAATGCCATAGTTTTTCAAAACTGGAGGCAAATCGCACATACCTCAACAACCACTCGTGTGTTTATCTTTCTGTCTTTTTCAATAGACTGCCGTACATCTTTTCTATCTTTCCGTATTTTTACCTTCAATAGTTTTGGAGTGATTGTGCTGTCGGCACGAAGCCGAATCAAAACACCCAAAAAGAATAGTATCAAAAGAAATGTCACACATCTGTCACACTGTCATTTCAATCTCCGCGTCGGCACGCCAACAAGTGTTGTCGTGAGCTGCGGTAATTGTCAGAGACTAAAATCTGGAAGCAACTTGTCATGCTTGCCATACTCCTGACACTGACTATCAGCTGCACACTGTATATATAAGTATAGACATCTGGAACACCTCGAGCACTCTTAGATGTTGGCAAGTGTACAGCCACTAGATCTTACTTCATCACATGTCTACTGTACCAGAGTCAGATAGTCTGTATGCAATTACTACACCATAGGACTTAGGGGCTAAAAAGAGATAGAAGTTTTACACCTCACTCTTGGCATACACTGTGCATGATGTTTCATCATTAGATACATTAAAGAAATGTTGTTATTTTTTTCTATGGGTTAAACAAGGAAGTAGCATGCTTCCAAGGCTGTTTATTATTCCCTTCACACATTTCTGCTTGTAGATTTGCACTTTCTTTCCATACAACTAACCACAGGTCTTACAATGATGTTGATGATGATATGTCTAATGACAATGATAAGTAGGATTTGTTGACATTTACTACTTTCTCTCACTATACTCTGTACACACTCTCAGCCACTATCACTCACATGTGTGGAAAACTGGGCAGGGCGGCAAATGATAAATATAGCACAGCACAAAATAGATATGCAATGCAATAAGGCAGAGCAGTGGCGACAATAAGGGGTATTCCCTTGAGGAGACAGAGCAGTAGGCCAAAGGGCCACATCTGATGAG
>QLPN01001245.1:8167-33327 GCA_003314395.1 Albatrellus ellisii
AGTATCTTCATTACCCATGATCCCTGAATACCGACAGAGCCTTATCCCAAGATCAAGGCCTGAATCTCGCACAAGAACTCCATCAGGACCCCCAGAACCAAGAACGCCCATCAACATTTCGGAACAACTTCCTCAAGTGGAAACATTCTTTACTCCTCAAGCAACAACTTCAGGAGACGAAACCGTTACCTCGTCCACCCCTTTCATTCAATCAAGAAACACCTCTGGAATTACAAGTTCAAACCCAATTAATCCAACACCAACAACAAATTACCCAAATCTGAAGAGAACTCAATCAACTATACCAAGAATGGCAAACACATCATCCACTTCCTCCAAGGAACCACGACTTAGTAAGCCATCCGAGTTTTCTGGAACCGAATCCACCGCCAAAGACTTTATCAGAAAGGCTAAACTCCATTTCTTTACCAAGAATTTCAAGGACGATACAGATAAAATCACCTTTGCATTATCTTTCTGTAAAGAAGGAATGGTTGCCAGAACATGGGCCAGACAAATCATCGATCAGCTCACCACTCCCTCTTCAATGCTCACATGGAAGCAATTTGAGGACCAATTTGGAAAGAAGTTCTACCCAACCAACGAGGGGGAATTATCACACAACAACCTGGATAGGTTAGTCCAGGGAAGAGGCACAGCTTCGGAATACGTCACAGTATTCAATTCCATTGCTGACACCACGGGTTATAATGACATAACCAACATCAAGAAATTCAAGAACGGTCTTAGGAAAGACATCAAGGATACCATCATGACAACCAGGGATGTATTACCAACTACCTTACAAGAATGGCAAAATCTTGCCATAAGGTTAGATCAGAACAAGTCCAACAACGACTTCCAGAACAGTATCCGATCCGGTCAAAATGGACGATTCCTATACCCCAATGATTTACTCAAAGGGGATACAGAATCCTGTTTATGGAAACTAAACCCACACTCAATTCATGCAATAGAGGACTTCTCTCCCATGGAAATGTTCCAAAGAGAAGTATTCACACGCACCAGGTTTACTGGAAATGGAAGATTATCAGACGAAGAACGTGACAAGAGGAAATGAGAAGGAGCTTGTTTCAGATGCGGTATCAAAGGAAATTTTGGCAGAGAATGCAAGGTCAAATGTGACCAGAATTATGGAACACCCAAGCCCGCTTATGCAATAAGGGGAACCCAGATACGCGATGAAGAAGAGGACCCCATGATAACCATTTCCTGTGCCCTCATGAAATTATCTGACAAAGACAAAGCGGAAATGCAAGATCTCTTCAGAACCACTCAGAATTTTTAAAGACTCCTAAGTCAGCAACAGACAAAGGAGTAACTGATTACAAATTGGACATTGCAAGCAGGAACTCAAATTCGGACAATGAACTGTACATATCATTCTCGAAATACAATGGTTCTCCATCCATTCACATTCCTGTTGAAATCTCCATAAGAAATCAGAAAGTCACCACCAAAGTGTTGATAGACAGTGGAGCAACCGGAATCTTAATCCATCAAGATTTTGTAGAACTACACCATCTACCAACTCAGAAACTCAAACATCACATACCGGTAAAAAATATTGATGGAACAAAAAACATTGGCGGAGATATCACACATACCTGTCATATCACCCTGGAAATCAAGAAAGCAAACATAAAACCCCATATCAAGACAAATCAATTCTATATCACTGATTTAGGAAAAGAAGACATTATCTTAGGAATGGACTGGTTACGACAACACAATCCCAACATAGATTGGACCAAGGACACAGTATCGTTCTCATGCTGCCCATCAGAATGTCAACAAAACCACATCACTACTCCATCATTTTCCAAAGAAGAAGACCAAATCAACATAGAAGACCAATGGGTAATCGATGGATTAGATCTTTTTCGCACCACCTTATCCACACAAATAGCCATGAATAATCAATGTGACAGAAAAGGAATGGAACTAGTCCCAATCCATTATCACAATCTAGGAAAAGTCTTTAACGAAGAAGCTTCTACCTGCCTACCTAAGTGACGATCATGGGACCATGCCATAGGCCTAAAACCCAGAATAGAGCCATATGCCGGAAAAGCGTACCCCATCGATAACAAACAATGAGAAGCCCTTCATACGTTCATCTCCAAAAATAGCAAAAAGGGGTATATCCATCCATCAAATTCCCCATGGGTGGCTCCATTTTTCTTCATTGGGAAAAAGGATGGCAAATTACATCCCTGTCAGGACTATTGAAGACTAAATGAAAGAACCATTGCCAATAAATATCTGTTACCACTAATTCTGGAACTAATTGACAAACTTAAAGGCACTACTATATTTACCAAACTTGATCTCAGATGGGGATACAACAACATCCAAATCAAAGATGGAGATGAACATAAAGCCACATTCATAGCCGATGGAAAACTATGGGAACCTACTGTAATGTTTTTTGGTCTCCAAAACTCTCCAGCTACCTTTCAAGCAATGATGAATGCCCTGTTCGACAACCTTATCTCCACTGGTCATGTCATCATCTATATGGATGATATTCTCATATTCTCGAACGATCTATCAGAACACCAGACATTAGTCCACCAAGTCCTCCAATGTCTTATAGATGAAGATCTATTTTTAAAACCAGAAAAATGCTTCTTCAAGAAAGAATCAATTGAATATCTTGGCATGATCATCTCCCATGATCAAGTTCACATGGACCCTGCAAAGTTGTCAGCAATTACCAAATGGCCTATTCCAACTAAGGTCAAAGACATACAATCATTTTTAGGATTTGGAAACTTCTATTGACATTTCATTAAGGACTTCACCAAAATGACCAAACCCCTCATGGAATTAACATGTAAAGATCAACCATGGATTTGGACAGAACCTCAACAGAAAGCATTCGAACAACTAAAAATGGCATTTACTACCACTCCTATCCTCGTAATACCAGACTTCGATGCTCCCTTCAAACTCAAAACTGATGCTTCAGATTTTGATTATGGAGCCATATTATCCCAACAAGGTTCTGATTCCCACTGGCACCCAGTCGCATACCTCTCCAAACAAATGACACCACCAGAATGTAATTATGTCATTTATGACAAAAAACTTCTCGCCATCATTTGAGCCCTAGAAACCTGGCACCATTACTTGGAAGGAAGTCCCCATCCCATTGCCATTTGGTCAGATCACAAAAACCTCAAATATTTTTCCACAGCAAAACAACTTAACCAATGACAAGCTTGTTGGAGCCTATTCCTCTCTCACTTTAACTTTTAAATTTCCCACCATCTTGGAACCCTCAATAAAGCCGATTGTCTGACCAGGAGGCCAGACCATGAGGAGGGGGTAAGTTCTGATAATTCCAACATCACAGTGCTAAATCCAAAAGTATTTCAAATAAATGCAATGGGAAGACACTTGACACCCACTCAATCAAAAAACATTAGACAACAAATTATAGAACACCTTAAAACCGACACACTTTCCCAAGAAACATTCAATACAATAAAGAACTTAGGCCCTCAGAAATTAACCCAAGGCATCCAAGAATGGAATCATGAAGATGAACTCCTTCTATTCCATGGAAAAATCTATGTCCCAAATAACAAAGAACTCTGAAAAGAAATTGTATGTATCCACTGCTAAGAGTGGCCTATTGGATGGTCTTAGGGAAATTCTATAATGTTACTCCTGGTAACCAAAGTTTGGATCTGAGTTTGGTGAACATAATAGAGGTTCCTGATGATGATGAAGAATGGAATCAATGAGATGGTTATGAGGATAATTCCGCCAATAATGATACGAGGATCCAGAGTGATGAGTGTAAGATGTTGTTTAGCAACATTTTAGTGGCTTAGAGATCTTAGACTTAGTTCTTAGAGAATGAGGTGAGATTGTAATGAGCTTAGGTCAAGCGCAGTAAGTTGTGTCCATGTGATATAAGTGGCTCAGCCACAAGCGTGAAATAAACATGAGATAAACAAAGGTAAATAAGGACAAGAGAGGAGAGTCCTTGCTAATTGTATAGTAATAGTCCTTAGCAAGTAAATGTTATAATAAATAAAAGAAAGATAAAAAGAGAAAAGATAAGTTTAATATAGTACCTGGAGCTATGCTCACACTTAAGTATGTAAATACTTAAGTACTATATTAGAGAAAAGAAAAGAGAGTCCTTACTAAGTAAAGTGGAGCTAAGCTCACACTTGTAGTAATAATACTACGTTTTACTAGTAAGTAAAAAGAAAAAGAAAAAAGGAAACCATTATGAGGTGCCAAAGCAAGTGCCTTGTAACATCCACCATGACTCCACTGCTGCAGGACATCCAGGAAGGTGGAAAACATATGAACTCATTCAAAGGGATTACTGGTGGCCAGGAATATCCTTATTCATCAAAGCATATGTAGAAGGATGTGCAACGTGTCAATCCACAAAGAATATCACACACCCTGTCAAAGCTCCACTTATCTCCACTGAAACCCCCCAAGAACCTTGGCAACATGTCACAACTGATTTCGTAACTGACCTTCCAGAAGTAAAAGGATATGGCTCAATTAACATCATTGTCAACAAATTCTCAAAAGCCATCATCATCACACCATGCAAGAAGACCATCAATGCATCAGACACTGTGCAACTATTCTTAGACCATGCATGGAAACATTTTGGCCTTCCAGAAAAGATCATACCTGACTGAGGACCCCAATTCACTTCTAAAGTTACTCAAGAAATCTGGAAATCCTTAGGAATCACCTCAGCAATGTCCACCGCTTATCACCCACAATCAGACAGAGAAACAGAAAGAGTAAATCAAAGAATAGAACAATACCTCCAAGCAATTGGAGACCAATCACCAACCAACTGGCTTGACCTACTTCCTTTTGCTGAATTCTCACACAATAATCACATTCATTCCACCACTCATAAATCACCATTTGAAATCCTCATGGGATACAAACCTAGATTCACCATTAAACCAATTACTACCTATGCACCAGAAGCACAAAATTGACTCCAACATATCCAAAACATCAGAGATGAAGTGATAGCAAGTCAAAAAATCACCAACTGTATCATCAATGATTCCCATAACAAACACAGAACCACCTTCATCATGTATAATGGAGGTGACCAAGTTTGGTTAGATGGAAAAAACCTCAAACTCCAATACCTGAAAATGAAACTAGCCCCAAAATGATTTGGACCATTCCAAATTAAGGAAGTCCTTGGACCTGTCAATTATTGGCTCAAACTACCACCTAAATGGAAGATCCATCCTGTGTTTCATGTCACCCTTCTCACACCATTCAAGGAAACACCCAAACACAGCCCCAATTATACAAAACCACCCCCAGAAATAATCAAAGGCAAAACGGAGTTTGAAGTGGAAACGATCCTTGGATCCAGGGTACAGAACAATGGACAACTCCAATATCACATCAAATGGAAAGGATACCCTGAATCAGACAACATGTGGGAACCACAGGGAAATCTGAAGAACGCACAACAGGAAATAGATGACTTTCACAAATGAAGGCCAAGTGCACCTAGACCCTTGCACAGCCTGGGAATTGATCTATTCACCTTCCAAAATCACCTGACTGCCCCCCTCACCTTGCCACCTCCCACTCAGCCTGCCCCCAGTGCCCTCTTTGGAGGAGCACATCACCAATGCCCTGGCCTCCCTCCTGGGCCTCATCACTGCCCCTGCCTCCCCCACAACCACCTGGGGAAACCCATCAGTGGGTTGGTGGCCCACCTCCCACCACCACATCAAGGCTTGGTCCTTGGTGTCCTCCACCCCCACCCTGGCCCCACCAAGAGGGCATGCTTCAAATGTGGCCAACACAGCCACCACCGGGCTCAATGCCCCAACTGCCACCACCACTGCCACCCCACCCCCTATGCCCACCCCACCCCCTACACCCACCCCACCCACCACACCACCACCACCCCCATCAACTGCTCCAACCCCACATACTATGCGTGGTGTGCCAAGAGCCAGTTCCTCCAGGAGCACCACCTCCTGGCCCAAGAAGAGCTGGCCCAGGCCAGGGAAGAGGCCTACTATTGGGCCCAGTGGACTGCCAGCTTCCCCTGCCTCACCCCTCACTGCCCCTGGTTCTTCAATGGGGGCATGCCCAATGGCTTCATCCCAGCCTGGGACACTCTCCCCTTCCTGGCCTATGAGGAGGGCAGGGGGTGATGGGTCAGGGGACTCCACCAAGCATCACAGGCGACACATCACATGAAGAGGGGGTGATGTTATGAGGCACTTGCTTTGGCACCTTGTAACAGGATTATTTTTCCTTTCTCTAATCTAATCTTCTTACTATAAGCATAGTAGTATCTCCAGCCATGAGCATAGCTCCACCTTATAGTAAGGACTTTATTTCTTTGTCTTATAGTACTCTAGTATATTACATACTAAGTTGTGAGTTTTACTCCAAGTACTATAAAATGCTTTTCATCTCTTTTTTTATCTTTCTTTATTTTAACATTTACTCACTAAGGACTCATTGTATCTTATCATCATTTATCTCCCATTCCATCTTGCACTTGTGGCTACTTACTGGTAGTTTACTATGGACATGTCCTTAGTCACATGATCATGTTGATTGCTGCACAATCATTGCTGATCTTCAAACCTTGTTTACTTGTATTATACTTAGGACATCTCTTTAGTATAAGTAGTGACAAGCCTGGTGGTCTTAAGCCCCAGTTCCATCAACTTTGCAATCAAGGGATTGTCCTATACTGCACTTGATCTAAGCTTGCCTCAATCTTGCTTCCAACCTATGAACTAAGTCTGAGATCTCTAAGTCACTAAGTGTCACTAAGGCATCTCAATACTTTGTCACCCTAAATCCTCATATAGTCATCTGAGCTATTGTTCCACTATCTCATTGATCCCTCTCTTCATCATCATCCACAATGTCTACCTCAATTATCTCATTACCAGGAGTATGTATGTGCAGGCTTGGGCAAACAAAAGCAAAGGCTGTTGATTTTTCCCTTTCAGTTTTGCTGTGCACTCCTACACCACATGACTACCTCATGTTTGTACATGCAGGCTATGGAAGATGACAGCAATGACTATAAATGACATAGCAAAGATGTATGAGATGGCTAGAAGCCAAAGAGTCAGGGGCAGACACATGTCTGCAGCAGAAGGTAGATGGTTGCCAATGCAGTAGGTGGGGCAATGTGGTTTAAGTATGTCAGACTATGAAAGAGATGTCTAAGTAGGTGACAGACCTGCAGCAGATGGTAGAGGGTTGCCAACACAGTAGGCAGGGCAACATGGTTTAAGTATGCTGCAGGGTAGAGATAAGAGCAGATTATAGATAGGAAGGGGGAGTACTCACTCAGACTATGAAAGAGATGTCTGAGGAGGTTGTAGTGTAGGAGTCCTATCTTATATAGTGAAAGTATGGTAGAGTTGGGGCAGAGTGTAAATGAGAAGAACAACAGCTACCATAAGTGGGGGACATGCATTGTCCCAGAGTGAGGAGTGGGGTGTGAGTGTGTTCAGAGATGTAGGTAGTCTGAGGAGAAGGTTTGCATGTATGTATGGTGTGTGTAAGTATTATGTGTGTAGAAAGGGAGAAAGCCAAACAAAAGTGTAGTGGTATGCATAGAGTCAACAATGTTATCTTACCTACACACTCTGTCATGCATGGTCTGGCACATGCCTTAGGTCTTATCTCTCCTGGTCTGTGCACCATGTACCTAGGTACTTAGAGTCTGGGTCTGGGACATTGTTCTACAGTTGGTTATCTACCCTTCTCCCTCATCATGGATTTGGCTACACTCCTTATCAACTGCTATTTCTTAATCCTGATGTTGCTTTTTGCTTTCCTTGGGCTTTTGCCCATGCTCTACCCACCAAACCCCTTCAGACCTCCTTGATTGGAGTGTTCTGGCTTACAGGACCACCACACTGCTCATCACACATTTCAACAAAGACAAACATGATTATTGATAGTAACAATGTGAGAGTGTCCCCAAAAGGGGAAATTGTGGATAGCATATCTGCAGCAGTGGTAAGTAGTTGCAGACACAGTAAGTGATACAATGTGATTTGAGTGCACTGTGCTAAGAGTGGCCTATTGGACAGTCTTAGGGAAGGTTTGCTATAACAACACCCCTGGTAACAAGGTAATTGATATGCACTTGATAAGCATAGTAACTGTTCCTGATGATGATGAAGAGTGGGATCAACAAGATAGTGATGAGGATGATACCACTGATGACTAAACAAGGATCCAGAGTGACATGTTTTAGGATGTCTTAGTGACACTTAAGTGGCTTTTAGAGATCTTAGACTTAGTTCTTAGGAGTAAAGTGAGTTCATAGTGAGCTTAGTGTTAAACTTTGAGATAATGTGACTTGTGATTAAAGGAGGAGCACTACAAACACCACACTAAGTGGGGGACTAGAGTCCAAGATGAGCAACTAAAGTAGATAAGTAAAGAATGAGTACAGTACCTAGAGTCTGAGGTGAGCAACTGAAGAAAGCAGTTGTGCCACCTGGGAACTCTTTTATAGTATGTATAAATGCAGAGTCTGAACTATAACTGTGTGTACCATATATGTGTGGAGTTAGAACTTAAATGGATCAGTAGAAGTGGAGATATAACTAAATGTAAATCAAAGGCTGGAAATCTCGAGATAAGAAAAAGATGAGAGAGTTGGTGAAGAACCTTATATAACAACAGTCCCTCCTGATGAAGCAACTCTCTAGCTTTGACACTAGGTCAGTCCCATCATGCCCTGCAGCCTCTGCACTTTCTGGACACAGAGAGACTTGGTGAGTAAGTCAGCAACTTGGTCTTCAGTAGGGACATAAACAGGAGTCAGTGTCCCTGCCTTGACTGCATCCCTAAGCCAAAAGTATCTCATATCCAGGTGCTTCATCCTCCCATGATGCTCTGGATTCTTTGCCACAGAGAGAGCTGACTGGTTATCAATGAGAAAGGTAGAGGGGCCTTTGACAGAGTAGCCCAGTTCCTGCAACAAGTTCCTCATCCACATCATCTCCTTGCCTGCTTCAACAGCTGCAATAAACTCTGCCTCTGTCATTGAAAGAGCAACTAAGTGTCAGGCTGCTACTATTTTTCTCTTCATTTTCCTCTATTTTCTTATGTTGTTATCACCATAGATCTTACAATCGCTCCTGATCTATTGAAGCAATTCCCACGGTCATGCATTCTTTCTCTTTGTCTTTATCAGCCAATGATGTGTATGTTGTCCGATCTCTGATCGGCCTGTTCTATTTTTAGTTATACTTCATTTTCTCACCATTACTGCACATGCTCACCATTACTGCACATGCTCACCAATCCTTCTCACACCTGCTGTGGAGTATCATCAATCACTCTCACAGTTGCTGCAGAGCCTCAGTCAGCACTGATGCATCCCCTCTATTATTAGATATGACATCACTACTATAGTTTCTCATTCTCCAGCCCTATACCATACAGCATGGTCTGTGCACTCTTCAGAATAGTATATATAACATAGTCCACTTAGCATTATATCCCCAGTTCTGATCATCTGGGATATCTGCTAGGTGCAGTACCTTCTAGTTCTCCCTTTGTCTTTCTTAGCTGATTATACATCTGGGATATCCACTAGTCAAAGCGCAATTGTCCTTTTTGTTGTTTTAGCCTTCCTTCAGTTGTTTGGCTTTGACATAGCATTGGCCTCACAATTCCCTCCCCCACCACACCTTTCCTCTTCCTCCCTTTCCCACAGACAGGTGTTTTCACCTCCAATTCATCTGCCATCCATTTTACACCATAGGCTTCATTCATAAACCCAAATGTGAACAAGCCCATTTCCATCATGACCTTTTCTTCCCTCACCCTCCTCTCCATTTCTGTCAACACTGCAAGTGGCAGAAACATGAGAGTGAGTGTGTCTGTAGCCTGTGGACTAAAGTATATGTCCCTTGCTCACCATCCTCCACTCTCCAAATTGTTGTGGGTTGTTATAGTGTTCACCCCTTACACCTCCACCTCATGCCTGGCAACATCCTCCACAGCATGCACATGGTGGACACTTGGAGTTGAGTGATCAATATGCAATTGTGGACGTTCTGGGAGGATAAATTTCGATCAGATGATTCCTGGGAACTCAGTGGGTCTTCTGACAGCTCAGGGACCGCCCATTCCTTCTATATGCTGCCCTTGTCCCCCCCACATTCTGTTACGAGGCACTTGCTTTGGCACCTCATAACACGTTTCTTTTTTCTTTTTCTTTTTCTTTTATCTTACTTACTATAGTAAAGTGTAGTATTATTACTACAAGTGTGAGCTTAGCTCCACTTTACTTAGTAAGGACTCTCTTTTCTTTTCTCTATTATAGTACTTAAGTATTTACATACTTAAGTGTGAGCTTAGCTCCAAGTACTATATTAGACTTATCTTTTTCTCCCTTATCTTTCTTTATTTATTATAACATATACTTGCTAAGGACTATTACTATCCAATTAGCAAGGACTACCATTTCTTGCTCTTATTTACCTTTGTTTGTCTCATGTTCATTTTGCGCTTGTGGCTGAGCCACTTACTTCACATGGACGCGTACTTACTGCGCATTACTGTGCATTATTGTTCACTTACTGTGTATTACTGCACAACTTTACTATACTTAGATCTCCAGTTTTGTATAAATAGTTGACAGACCGGCGGTCTTAAACCCCAGTCTTGTCAACTTCGCAATCTAGGGATTCTCCTTATACTGCGCTTGACCTAAGCTCGTTACAAACTCACTTCACTCTCTCTAAAGAACAAAGTCTAAGAACTCTAAGCCACTAAACGTCGCTAAGACATCCTACACTCATCACACTGGATCTTTGCCTCATTATCGGTGGTATCATTCTTATCTTGATATCATTGATTCCATTCTCCATTGTCATTAGGAAACTCTATTACGTGCATCAAGCGCTGATGAGCATCATGCGCATGTAACGCCGGAAAACGACCATCAGTGACAGCAGGCAAACACAGTGACATTAACGCACCACACGCGAAAATCATCCACAGTCGCTATAATTGCACATTCACGCAGGCGTCGGAAAACAATACCAGGTCGGCTGACAAGGGATAGGACAAATAGGCCGAGGCATGGTCTAGACCCACCAAAGTAACCATGGAGGTACGAGTCATGAAGTCAGCATTTAGTGCAATCAGCACTATTCCTCTTTTGCTCATCTGCTATAGTATGATACTTTATTCGCTCACATACAGACTCCACTTCATTTCAAATATCCCTATGATCGACCCTACACTGTAAATTTTCTGTTGTGTTTTGTTGTGCTCCAGTCTTGGAGCTAGGCTTGTATTTAGAAAGAGCATCATCTGTCGAAATGACCAGATTCCCCCTGCCCTCAATTTGACTTCTTCTCCTGTCCGAGTCGATAATCAAAAGGCAAATATCAACCTTCCCTCCACATGTCTTATTATCAAGAAAAGTGCATGTTCCCTGTAAGTTGCGTCTATCATTGCGTTGCGTAGCATTCTCCATTGTGTTCTCCATTGTGTTCTCCATTGCATTGCGTTCCCCACTGTGTCGTGTTTTGTTTCCACTACATTGGATTCTCTATTGTGCTCTCTATTGCATTATTTTGTATCCGCCTTATCGCATCATATCATCGGTTTATTACCCAAGTCACGTTCATCTAGTAGCTCTAGTCGAATCGCACTATTGCCCCTATCGCCCTTAACTACTAATACTCTCTACTTTGGTGTCTAGGGAACTTTACGGCTCACACCCTCCAGCAATTGCTGTGGTTGTGGTTACTTTCCCCTCTTAGCCCGACACAGTACATATCAGTGTGTATTACAACTCCAGTTACCAGGAGTACCAATATAGACCTTCCCTAAGACCATCCAATAGGCCGCTCTTAGCACATTCACTCTAGGACAGAGCACCTCTTAGATGAAGGTCTAAGTGTTAACTTCTACTCACTCCTCCCCATCACTTGTCCCTCCACCACCCAACTTCATCTCTGCCATCACCTTCTAGCTTGGCATGTGCATATCATCATACAGCATTAGAATGAACTGACAACCAACTACAAACATTTCCCCCTTTGGATTTTTCCAGATCCTAGGTCCAAATGGTGGAGAAATCAAGATAGGAGATACTGTATTAAGTATCCTCCTACTCTTTTCAGGGAGTTGTTATACCAGTATTACAACGATCTCTCTCTCATCCCTCCCCCCATCCTCCTAGAGTTAGGAGCTAACCCAGATCATGCATTTCACATAAATCCACATCATCACTTCACATCATACATTGCAGGGGGCCCCCAAACATCTACATATTAACATAGACATATTGTTTTTCAAGATCTTTGTTGTCTTCTTGTTTGTCTGTTCTATCATTCACACATTTTATTGAAGAAACTATAGTGCTTCTGTTTTATGACTGAGCATGCCATTGACTTGACATTGCTCAATTACAGAAGTACTGGAACACTTATTGAAATCATCTGACAAATAATCAGTCAAACTGTCACAAGACAACCAGTGGAATGCTTGGAGCAGGACAACCATCTCCACCAACACACAGAGAAGACAGTGAAGAACCAGAATCTCACTCAAGGAATCAATTCATGAGTTTAGAAGATCAAGAACCATTGACATCACAGCACTTAGAATCTGAAATTGACAGTCTTGGTACAGCCTTAGCAGCAACTCTTCAACCTCAATTTGCAGCATCTGCTCCTATGGATCAAGAGCATGAACCACCAACTTTTGGGGAGATGATGAAGATAATAGAGAATCAACAGAAGCTGTTAACACAACAGCAGGAAGCAATGATGAACCTGATGAACTGATTAGCATCAGGAGAAGGAGGTTCTTCTTCCAGGCTAGGAATAGGCCTCCCACCCCATGTCCACCTCCCCAAGGTTTGTGTTGCAGAACCAACTCCTTTTGATGGCAACAAAAAGAAATTCCAATCTTAATTGGATCAAATTTATCTTGTCCTTCATGCTCATCCTGAATACAAAGATGAAGACAAGATAACAGTCATACTGTTGTACATCAAAGGAGGATATGCTGAAGAATGGAAGAAGGGGGTTCTACAAGACATTGAAGTGCACAGAGTAGAACCACACAAGTATGAAGAGCTGTTTAAGAATTTCAATGAACTCCTGATGATGATGAAAATCACTTTTGGAGATCATAATGAAGAACAAATGGCACAGCAGAAGTTGACCACTATTTCACAGGGAAACCATCATGTAGAGGAATACATCACTGAATTCCTCTTATACAAAACAGCATCTGGATATAATGATGGAGCATTATGCACATTGTTCAAGAAAGGACTCAACTGTCCTCTTCTCCAATCCTGTTATGTTGAGACACCTCTTCCCCATGATCTAGAAGGATGGGTCAGATGAGCAAGAGTCGGGGCATATGCATATCAGGATATGCAAAATTTTGAGTCAACCTGGGGATGAAGACAGATGCAGCAACAGCAGCAACATGGAAGACCACAGGGACAACAACAGCATAACTTCCTCCCTTGTCAATTTACTTCTACAGCTGTGCCTGCTGGAGAACCCATGGATGTTGACAGAGCTAGAGGACCACACCCTCGATTATGCTTCAATTGCAGCAAGGAAGGACATTTCACCAGAGAATGTCCAGAGCCAAGGTGCCCACAAGGGCAACAACAACAGTGAAGGGGGAATGTGAGGACCCTTCAGGAGATGCATGCGCTGAGTGAGGCAGACTTCTTGGCTGAGATGCAGAAGGAGTTTCAGGCATGTGGTCTTAGATTGAATGATCTGAATGGCTCAAAGAGTGGAGCATAGCAGTCGGGTTTTGGATTGGATGGGAACTGAGCACAAGTTCACCATCCTATAATAGGTTCTCTACACTTCAGACTGATGATATGGACATTGATCGTCTCAATGCTTGTACTCAAATTTATTTAACACACATTGTTCTGTCTTGCTCTCAGTCTGAAGTGAAGCCTCAAGTGCAACAGGTTACTCCTCCTGTCAAGAAAAAGGAGTACATCCAAAGAGCATTATTTGACATCTGTGAGGCTGACGCTAATAGCGAGGTCACACAGTAGACTTATGCAAGGGAGAGGGAGGAAAGAGGATGATAGTATATTCAAGGACTAACTCGCTATGAAGCGGATATCCCAGAAGTACTAAGCTAAAGAATAAGTACACTATGAAGTACAGTATATATAGTAAATGCCTGCACACACAGACCATGTATGTCACTATAGGGCAGGCATTTGGAGTATTGTAAAAGGGATAGCATGATGTCATGCACAGCATGCGCGAGAAGGATCAGTAAGTAATGCACAGCATTGCACAGTTGATGTGAGAGTATTCATAAGTGTCTGTGGGAATATGTGTCATAAGTAAATGGTAAGCGGCCCGATGACAGTAGTAGAATGAGTCATAGATTATCGCGAAAGATCTAATCGGATAAGATAAGATGGTTGTAGATCTTGAGCAATAAGATAACAGAAAATCATAAAAATGAAAAGAAAAATAACGCGTCCTGACAACATCACCAATTTCCCTGAAATGAAACTCCAAATCAAAACAGTGGATACTGGAGCTATTTTGGAAGTTGATGCTCTTCTTGATTCAGGAGCCACAGGATTATATGTCGACAAGGAATTTGTCAAGAAAAACAACCTAAACACAAAACAATTGGCAAAACCCATCCCTGTTTATAATGTTGATGGATTGCTCAATCAAGGAGGATCTATTGAAGAAATGATTGATTTCATCATGACTATTGATGGCCATACTGAATGTGCTACTTTTGCAGTCTGCAATCTGGGCAAAAACAATGTCCTTGTTGGTGAATCATGGTTGAAAATCCATAACCCTGAAATCGATTGGCTACAGGGAAAAATACATTTCACCAGATGCCCACACAGATGTGAAGTATGTCTCAAGGCTGATAGACAAGTCTGGAAATCAAACAAGAAGTTGATGAAACAGCAAAATCATACTATACATCAAGAAGCTGAAGAATGGATTGCAGCTGAAGAAGGAGATCAGATATTGATGGTTATGATAGATCAGAAGGTAATGGAGGCAGCCATTCAAAATATTAGCCAAGAACTTGCTATTGAAGCAGAAAAGAAGAAGTTGAAGAAGAATTTTGAAGACATAGTACCCAAAGCCTATCATCATTTCAAATGGGTGTTTGACAAAGAAGCCTTTGATTCTCTTCCTCCAAGACATCCTTGGGATCATGCAATTGAACTTAAACCAGGTGCAAAACCATCTGCTGGTAAAGTTTACAATCTTTCCTTGGACAAACAAAAACAATTGGAGTTGTTCATTGAAGAAAATCTGAAGAGCAGCTGTATTCATCCATCAAAATCCCCCATGGCTTCACCCTTCTTCTTTATCAAAAAGAAATCTGGAGACCTTCAACCTGTCCAAGATTATTGCAAACTCAATGACATGACAATCAAGAACAGTTATCCTCTTCCTTTAATCTCAGAATTGATTGATCATCTTCAAGGAGCATGGTATTTTACCAAGATGGATGTTCATTGGGGCTACAACAATGTCAGAATCAAAGATGGTGATGAATGGAAAGCTGCTTTTGTCACTAACAAAGGGTTGTTCGAACCCCTTGTCATGTTCTTTGGTCTCTGCAATAGCCCTGCCACCTTCCAAACTATGATGAACCACTTGTTCTGTGGTCTCATCTCACAAGGAGTTGTGGTGGTTTACATGGATGACATCTTGATCTTCACAGCAACATTAGAAGAACATTGCAAGGTCACACAAGAAGTCCTTCAAATACTCACAGACAATAAACTATATCTCAAACCAGAGAAATGTGAGTTTGAACAGACATCAATTGACTTCCTTGGCCTGAAGATTTCTTTTGACAAGATTGCTATGGATCCAGTCAAGATACAGGGTATCAAAGACTGGCCCATTCCACAAAATCTCCATGATGTCTGCTCATTTTTGGGCTTCTGCAACTTCTATCATTGTTTTATTCTTAGGTTTTCCAATATCACTAAACCCTTGAATGAGCTTACACAGAAAGATGTCAAGTGGCATTGGAACAAAGAACAGCAGTTGGCATTCACTCATTTACAAGATGCTGTGTGTTCTGAACCAGTTTTAGTCTTTCCAGATGAGCAGTATCTGTTCTGAGTTGAAGTGGATAGTTCTGGTTATGCTACTGGTGCAGTCCTTTCACAGCTTCAACAGGATAACAAGTGGCACCCAGTTGCTTACCTCAGTAAGGGTTTGTTGCCTGCTGAGTGTAACTATGACATATACAACAAGGAGATGTTGGCTGTCACTCATGCTCTCGAAGCATGGTGTCATTATCTTGAAGGTTCCATTCACCCTATTCAGGTCATCACTGACCACAAGAACCTGGAATACTTCATGATGGCCCAGAAACTCAACCATCATCAAGCTTGTTGGTCGCTTTATTTGTCTAGATTCCAGATCAATATGGTCCATAAACTGGGCTCCACCAATGTTCACCCTGATCTCCTCTCGAGACATTCAGACCATAAGAAGGGGGTAGAAGATGACAACAAGAACGTCATCTTGCTCAAGCCAGAATTTTTCAAACACAAGATTTCCCTTGCCACACTTAGCCCTCCTATCTTAAAAAGAATTATATATGCACAGAAAGAAGACCACGATTATATCATTTGGGACCAGTTGGATGCAGACTTGAGGAAAACTGCAATGTTTGCATGATGGAGTGAAGATGAAAAGAAGATGCTTTTCTACAATGGGAAACTCTATGTCCCAGAAACAATGTATGCCAAACTGATGAAGACCTGCCACAATTCACCTCTTGCAGGACATCCAGGTTACAAGAAAACCTTGGAGATGGTTCGACAACATTTCTGGTTCCCCAATATGGCATCATACATGGAGAAATATGTCAAAGGATGCGATTTATGTCAAAGGACAAAGACTTTCCCTACCAAACCACAAGGAGAGTTAACACCTAACAAAATCCCCTCATGCCCTTGGCAGATCATCTCTACAGATCTCATCGTCAAATTGCCTGAAAGCCAAGGCAATGATTCTATTCTCATGGTTGTGGATCATTTTACCAAAATGATTCATGCTATTCCAACAACAGAGATGATTACAGCAGAAGGAGTAGCACACCTTATGAGAGATCATGTTTGGAAACATCATGGTCTTCCAGAGAAGGTTTTATCAGACAGAGGACCTCAATTTGCATCACAAGTCATGCACAAATTGAATCACTTATTGGGGATACAAACAGCAATGTCCACAGCTTATCATCCCCAAACAGATGGTCAAACGGAGCAGATAAATCAAGAAATTGAACAATATTTCCATATCTTCATTAATCATCGACAAAATGATTGGGCAAGCTGGTTGCCTATGGCAGAATTTGCATACAACAATCATGTTCATTCAGCAACAAAATATTCACCATTTATGCTGAATTATGGACAAGATCCCCAAATGGGCCATGAACCTTGTACATCTACCAAGATTGACTCAGTGGACAAATTTGTAGCAAGGCTCAAACAAATCAGAGAAGAAGCAGAGGTGTCATTAAAGAAGGCAGCAGATGATATGAAGAAGTTTTATGATGAACATTGAGGCAAAACTCCTGTTTATGCCATCAGAGATAAAGTCTGGCTTGAAGCCACTAATATCAACACAGGCAGACTGATGAAGAAACTAGATCACAAATGTCTTGGACCATATGAAGTACTTGAAGTACTTTCAAACAATGCATATCACCTAAAACTCCCCAAGACAATGAAGATTCATCTGGTATTCCATATTGTCAAACTTCGTCCTTTTGTCAAAGATGTCATTGTCGAACAAGAAATTCATCCCCCTCCCCCTCCTATCATCAAGAATGGTGTTGGAGAATATGAAGTTGAAGAAATTCTCAATAGTCATATTTCTCGTGGTAAGGTTCAATATCTGGTCAAATGGAAAGACTACCCCACAGAGGAGAATTCTTGGGAACCTGCTTCAGTATTGATGGAAGATGTTCCTGATATGCTCAAGAGGTACCATAAAGAACATCCTCAAGCAATACATTTGGTAGCCATTTATTCCCTTTACCAGATGGAATATTCACCTGAGATGATGGCTCAACCACATTATGCTCAATGACTTCATGAAGAAACACCTCTACCCACTCCACCAGTTCTTGATGAAGGATATGAGGAAGTTCCTTTTGGCATTATTGATGATGAAGACAACCTCACAGATGACAACAATGATGGAGTTACTACTCCCAAATCATATGAAGACTTGAAAGAATTACCCAAGTCTTCCTCCATCATCCCTCATTCACCCTCACTCTTTGCTGGCATTCCTTTCAAATCAATGGACGGAGAAGATGAAGATATTGGCCATGCATGTTCTTCTCCATTCTTCACTCATCAAGATGTCTCACCTTAAGAAGGGGGTATTTGTCAGACTGCTACTATTTTTTCTATTTTTCTCTTCATTTTCCTCTATTTTCTTATGTTGTTATCACCATAGATCTTACAATTGCTCCTGATCTATTGAAGTGATTCCCACAGTCATGCATTCTTTCTCTTTGTCTTTATTGGCTTATGACATGTATGTTGTCTGATCTCTGATCAGTGTTACGAGGCACTTGCTTTGGCACCTCGTAACGTGTTTTTTCTTTCTTCTTTTTCTTCTTTATTTTACTTACTAGTATTATTACTACAAGTGTGAGCTTAGCTCCACTTTACTTAGTAAGGACTCTTATTTCCTTTCTCTTATATAGTACTTAAGTATTTACATACTTAAGTGTGAGCTTAGCTCCAGGTACTATATTAGACTTATCTTTTTCTCTTTTACCTTTCTTTATTTATTATAACATTTACTTGCTAAGGACTATTATTATACAATTAGCAAGGACTCTCTTTTCTCACTCTTATTTACTTTTGTTTATCTCATGTTCATTTTGCAATTGTGGCTGAGCCACACTAGTTATACAATGGATGTTACTTACTGCACTTTACTGCACACTTTTGTTTACTTACTGCGCATTACTGCATAACATTACTATATTTAGATCTCCAGTTTTGTATAAATAGTTGACAGACTGGTGGTCTTAAACCCCAGTCTTGTCAACTTCACAATCTAGGGATTCTCCTATACTGTGCTTGATTTACACTCGCTACAAACTTGCTTCCCTCTTTCAAAGAACTAAGTCTAAGATCTCTAAGTCACTCTGAAACATCACCAAGACATCCTAAACCTTGTCACTCTAAATCCTAATATTGTCATAGGAACTTCTATTACATGCATCAAGCACATACCCAATCTCCAGTTACCAGGAGTATCAATATAAGACCTTCCCTAAGACCGTCCAATAGGCCACTCTTAGCAATCAGCCTGTTTTATTTTTAGTTATACTTTGTTTTCTGCACATGCTCACCAATCCTTCTCACACATGCTGCAGAGTATCATCAATCACTCTCACAGTTGCTGTGGAGCCTCAGTCAGCACTGATGTGTCCCCTCTATTATTAGATATGACATCACTACTATAGTTTCTCATTCTCTGGCCCTATACTGTACAGCATGGTCTGTGCACTCTTCAGAATAGTATATATAGCATAGTCCACTTAGCATTATATCCCCAGTTCTGATCATCTGGGATATCTGCTAGGTGCAGTACCTTCTAGTTCTCCCTTTGTCTTTCTTAGCTGATTATACATCTGGGATATCCACTAGTCAATGCGCAATTGTCCTTTTTGTTGTTTTAGCCTTCCTTCAGTTGTTTGGCTTCAACATAGTGTCACCCTCACACTAAGGACTGTAGCTTTGAAGACCAGCTAACAGCACCTGTCCCAATGCAAAGGAGGTAGCCCAAAGTTGACCTAGAGGTGTCTGAGTCTCCACCATGGTCTGCATCAGTGTAGGTGATGAAGGGCTCCTGGGATTTTGAAGGGGAAGGTGAATAGGAAAGCTTTAAGTCAACACTGCCCTTCAGATACCTAAGGAGATGCTTGACTGCCTTCCAATGCTCTATGCCAGGATTGTTGTTGAATCAACAAAGGGTAGAGACAGTGTGGGAGATGTTGGGGTGAGTGGCTGTAGCAAGATAGAGTAAAGCACCAACTGCAGAAACATAAGGTATGTCCTTCATATCCACAACTTCCTGAGGAGTCTTCAGAGACATGGCTGCTGAAAGTTGAAGTCCTGGCTGCATGGGTGTTAGCACAGGCTTGCAATTGCACATGCTGAAGCATTCGAGTATGTCTAGTATATACTGGCATTGGCAGAGTGAGATAGTGCATTTTGGATGATCCCAAGTGATTTCAATACTGAGGAGGAAAGATGTGGGTCCTAAGTCTCTAAGGCAGGAATGAGAAGACAGCTGCTTAATGATGGAATGGATGGCTTCAAGACTGTTGGTGTTACGAGGCACTTGCTTTGGCACCTCGTAACGCGTTTTTTCCTTCTCTTTTCTTTTTTCTTTTATCTTACTTACTAGTAAAGTGTAGTATTATTACTACAAGTGTGAGCTTAGCTCCACTTTACCTAGTAAGGACTTATCCTTTTTCTCTTTTATAGTACTTAAGTATTTACATACTTAAGTGTGAGCTTAGCTCCAAGTACTATACTAGACTTATCTTTTCTCTTTATCTTTCTCTATTTATTATAACATTTACTTGCTAAGGACTATTACTATACAATTAGCAAGGACTCTCTTTTCTCATCTTTATTTACTTTTGTTTACCTCTTGTTCATTTCGCACTTGTGGCTGAGCCACTTATATCACATGGACACGTACTTACTGCGCATTACTGCACACTATCATTTACTTACTGCACATTACTGCATAACATTACTATAGTCAGATCACTAGTCTTGTATAAATAGTTGACAGACTGGCGGTCTTAAACCCCAGTCTTGTCAACTTTGCAATCTAGGGATTCTCCTTATACTGCGCTTGAAAGCTCGTCATATCTCGCTTCATCCTCTAAGAATCAAGTCTAAGATCTCTAAAGCCAATTAACATCTGCAAAATGACATCTTACACTCGCCACCCTGGATCCTTGCATCATTATCGGTGGAATTATCCTCATAACCATCTCATTGATTGCATTCTTCATTGTCATCAGGAACCTCTATTACATCCATCAAACTCAGATCCAAACTCTGGTTACCAGGAGTAACATTATAGACTGTGAGGCCGACGTTTGCCAGCAAGGTCACACAATGTATCAAAGAGAGAATGAGAGCTAACAGAGGGATGAGGTCACGCTTATGCAAACGGATATCCCAGATGTATTCAGCTGAAGAGTAACTATGATACAGCTGAAGTATATATACTAAAGGGAGCCTGTGCACAGACCATGTAAGTACTGTAGGGCAGGTGTATCATAAAGGAATGCGCAGCATTCCTGTGAACGATCAATAAGCAACTTGCACAGCATCAGTAAGGATGCGCAGCATCTGTGAGAAGCTCTGTAAGCGACTGTGAGAATATGTGTCATATACGTATAGTAATCGGGCCGATGACGAACGATGAGTGAGTCATACATAATCGCGATAAGATCTACATGATCTGATAAGATATCTTGTGTAGATCTTGAGCGATAAGAATAAAAGAAATCATAAAATGAAAAGAAAAATAAATGCGTCCTGACATAGACCTTCCCTAAGACCATCCAATAGGCCGCTCTTAGCAGTTGGAGGCAAGTGTAATATCATCAACAAAGACCAGCAGGATGATCTGCACAGAGTCCTTGCTGTAGACATAAATGCTAGAGTCTACTTGCACACATTTGAAGCCCATGTCAAGAAGGACAGACTGCAGCTTCTGGTACCACATATGAGATGCTTGCTTCAAGCCATAGATAGATTTGTGAAGCCAGAGGACTTGATTACTGCTCCCCAGAGTGAAGCCTTCAGGTTGCTGCATGTAGACCTCTTCATTTAGATTGCCATTGATGAAGGCATGTGAGATGTCAATGGAGTGGAGGTGTAAGTCATTCAGACCTGCAAGGGCAAGGATAGTCCTGATAGCAGCAAACTTAGCTGTTGGTGCAAAGGTTTCATTGAAGTCAAAACCAGGCCTTTGACTGAAGCCCTTAGCAACCAATCTAGCCTTGTACCTCTCCACAGATCCATCAGCATTCCTCTTGACCTTGAAGACCCATCTGCAACCTATTGCTTTCTGGCTGGGGGGGAGATTAGTTAACTCCCAAGGCCCATTGCAACTGTGAGCATCCAGTTCTTCTTCAGCTGCCTGAGTCCACTGTTTTGCATCAGAGCACCCCAAAGCTTGCCTGTAGGTAGAAGGCTCTGGGCCTAATGAGGCTGCAAAAGCATGACCTGGATCTGTGAAAAATGCACCCAGAAACTCCTCATCTTCATCGTCTTCTTGCTTAACTTGTACTTCATCTTCCTCTTCTCCAGAGCTTTCAAGAATGGGTGTAGGCTCTCTATGCACCTTCCACCACTTGCCCAGAGCCTTCCTATCTCTAGTACTACGACATAGAGGTGTAGCCCTAGGTGCAGGAGTGACAGAAGGAGCAGGGTCGACAACAGGAGACTGTGAAGGAGATTGTGTTGAAGTCGAAGGACTGCCAGAGTCAGGGTATTCTAGAGATGAAGTCAATGAAGCAGGAGATGAGGGAGGACTTGCTTCAATAATAGGAGGTACTGGTGCAACAGGGGGAGGTACTGCAGAGTCTGTGTCAAGATCAATATCCAAGATACCCCTCCCATGATCTGGCACAGAGTCAGATGGTGTAGGAGGTGTTGCAAGGGAAGGTAGAGTCAAGATAGGACTGTCCTTCCTAGCAGGGAAGTACCTTTTGTTGAAGTCAGCCCTCTCACTGATAAAACACGTCTTCAAAGATTGATCCCAGAACTTCCAGCCCTTGTAGCCAGCAGGGTAACCTATAAAGACAGCCTTTCGCATATGGGGAGCTATACTGTCCCTCTGATCCCTCTGCACATGCACATAAGCAGTGCAACCCCAGACTCAAAGATGGGAAACATCTGGCTTCTTCTTGTGCCATAGTTCAAAAGGAGTGGTGGGTTTCGAGATAGAGGAAGTGGGTAGGCAGTTCCAGACATGCACATAGACTGCTAGAGCTTCTCCCCAAAATGACAAAGGGAGTCCAGACTCAGCTAGCATTGCAGTAATCCCTTCTGCCATAGTCCTGTTGGCCCTCTCTGCAACTCCATTTTGCTGTGGCCTGTTCCTAACAGTGTGTTGTCAAACAATACCAGCATCTGTAGTGAATTGTAGGAAAGCATTGGACATGTACTCCCCTCCCTTGTCATCTTGGAGAGTCTTGATTTTCATCCCATGGTGATTCTCAGCATATGCTTTGAAAGCTTTGAATGCCTCAAAGGTATCAGACTTGGCCTTGATGGGGAACACAGCTCTGAATCTGGTGAAGTCATCAATGAAGGAGACCCAGTATCTGAAGCCTGAGTGTGTCTGGACAGGTAGAGGACCATGGAGATCAGAGTGTACAAGCTCCAGAGGTGCAGAGGTGTGAGTTTGCAAAGTGGGGAAAGGGTTTGCATGCATTTTACCAGCTAAGCAGGGTTTGCAAACAGGATCAGGGGGTGAAGGGGACTCTATTACAAGCCCTGAGACTAGCTGCTGCTTCAAAATGTGATCTATACCTCCATAATGATGGTGACAAAGTCTTCTATGCCATAGGGAAGTGTCCAGAGGCAAAGTTGATGAAGATAGAGCTGAGTTGACAACTGGAGATGGAATGGGAGTAGTAGAGCCTTTGAGATAAGCAGCATTGGAGTCATTGACAGAGGCTGTAAACAAAACAGACCCATTGTGAAGGAAGTTCATGACAGTCTCCAGGATAACAACAGAGAACTGCTTGTATCGAGTGAGGAACAACACAGATAGGAGGTTGTTTCGAAGGTCAGGGACATGGAGGACATTGGTAAACTCAAGGGGATGAAGTTGTTGACCATCTACCTCTGGGAAAAACACAACTGAGCCTATTCCTGCAGAGTAAACAATATTGTTGTCTGCTAGTCAAATGGGAACTCTGTGGGGCCTATAGTTTCTGAGCCAGTGTCAATGAGGAGTCATGTGGGAAGTGGCTCCAGTATCAGCACACCAGAGAGTGTCGAGACTAGGGGGAATGGCTGTGTTGGTTGATAAGGAGGTGTGAGGGGTCATGGTAGCAGTCCCAGCAAAGTGAGTAGTGAAGTCCATTGGAGTGAAAAGGAGTCAACGCAATAAAGGCTTAATAGCGGAAGAGTGAGTGATGCGAATGCGATGAAACTTGGCATACGTGTGGATAGGATGCTAGCGAAGGTATCCACAATGTTTGGTAGCGATGGTGCAAAAGGTTGTCGAGATAACACTATGATTTATAACTCCAGGAGTTGAGACTTCGATGTTATTACAAAGGAACTGCTGAACCGAATTTGCTGAAACTTAGATTGAAGGTAGATGCAATGTCGACGGAGGTCCGTACGATATTTCAAGAGGATCGAATGCACAGAAGTTGAGTTATTGAGATCACAAAGTCAGTTAGAGCACAGGGCCCATAACCTGTTAAACTTCAAGATAATGTGACTTTTGATTAAAGGAGGAGCACTACAAACACCACACTAAGTGGGGGACTAGAGTCTGAGATGAGCAACTAAAGTAGATAAGTAAAGAATGAGTACAGTACCTAGAGTCTGAGATGAGCAACTGAAGAAAGCAGTTGCACCACCTGGGAACTCTTTTATGGTACATATAAATGTGGAGTCTGAACTATAACCATGTGTACCATATATGTGCAGAGTTAGAACTTAAATGGATCAGTAGAAGTGGAGATATAACTAAACGTAAATCAAAGGCTGGAAATCTTGAGATAAGAAAAAGATGAGAGAGTTGGTGAAGAACCTTATATAACAACACTTAGGTCAAGCACAGTATAGGAGAATCCCTAGACTGCAAAGTTGACAAGACTAGGGTTAAAGACTGCCAGTCTTTCAACTACTTATACAAACTGGAGATCTTAAGATAGTACAAGCAATTAAAGTTCACAGATCAACAATGATTGTGCAGCAATCAATGAGATCATGTGACTAAGACATGTCCATAGTGAATTAGGTAACTGTAGCCACAAGTGTGAGTGAAATGAGGAAT
>QLPN01001246.1:0-10195 GCA_003314395.1 Albatrellus ellisii
AAGACTGGGGTTTAAGACCGCCAGTCTGTCAACTATTTATACAAGGCTAGCGATCTAACTATAGTAAAGTTACGCAGTAATGCGCAGTAAGTAAACGATAATGCGCAGTAAAGCGCAGTAAGTAAAAGTCCATGTGATATATGTGGCTCAGCCACAAGCACGAAACAAACATGAAACAAATAAGTGTAAATAAGAGCGAGAAAAGGGAGTCCTTGCTAATTGTATAGTAATAGTCCTTAGCAAGTAAATGTTATAATAAATAAAAAGAAAGATAAGAGAGAAAAGATAAGTCTAATATAGTACCTGGAGCTATGCTCACACTTAAGTATGTGAATACTTAAGTACTATAAAAGAGAAAGAAAAATGATAAGTCCTTACTAAGTAAAGTGGAGCTAAGCTCACACTTGTAGTAATAATACTACGCTTTACTAGTAAGTAAGAAAAGAAAAGAAAAGAAAGAAAAAAAGAAACCGTTACAAGGTGCCAAAGCAAGTGCCTCGTAACACAAAGCATATGTAGAAGGATGTGCCACATGTCAATCCACCAAGAATAACACTCATCCCACCAAAGCCCCACTTATTCCGACCGAAACTCCCCACGAACCTTGGCAATACGTCACTACTGATTTCGTAACTGATCTTCCAGAAATAAATGGATATGACTCAATTAATGTCATTGTCGACAAATTCTCGAAAGCCATCATTATTACACCATGCAAGAAGACCATTACCGCCTCAGAAACTGCGCAACTATTCCTGGATCACGCATGGAAACATTTCAGTCTTCCAGACAAAATTATCTCCAATCGAGGACCCCAATTCGCTTCCAAAGTCACTCAAGAAATCTGGAAAGCATTAGGGATTACATCAGCGATGTCTATGGCCTATCACCCACAAACCGATGGAGAAACGGAACGGGTAAATCAAGAAATCGAACAATATCTCCGAGCCATAGGAAATCAATCACCAACCAATTGGCTAGACTTAATTCCTTTCACTGAATTCTCCCACAACAATCATGTTCACTCTACCACAAAAAAATCACCATTTGAAATCCTCATGGGATACAAACCCAGATTCACCATCAAACCAATCATCACTCATGCCCCGGAAGCACAAAACCGACTTCAACATATACAAAACATAAGAGACGAAGTAATAGCAAGTCAAAAGCTTACCGATCGCATCACAAAAGAATCCCACGACAAACACGAAACTACATTCATCACGTATAAAGAAGGTGACCAGGTTTGGTTAGATGGAAAGAACCTCAAACTCCAATACCCAAAAATGAAACTAGCCCCAAAACGGTTTGGACCATTCCCTATCAAAGAAGTCCTCGGACCTGTCAACTATCGGCTCAAATTACCACCGAAATGGAAGATTCATCCCGTGTTTCACGTCACGCTTCTCACACCATTCAGGGAAACACCCGAACATGGCCCCAACTACACGAAACCACCCCCAGACATAATCAAAGGTGAAATGGAGTTTGAAGTGGAAACAATCATCGGCTCTAGGGTACAGAACAACAGACAACTCCAATATCACGTCAAATGGAAGGGATATCCAGAATCGGACAACACGTGGGAACCACAGGGAAATCTGAGGAATGCACAACAGGAAATAGACAACTTCCACAAACAAAGGCCAAGTGCACCTAGACCGCTGCGCAGCCTGGGAATAGATCTATTCACTTTCCGAAATCACATGACCACCCCCCTCACCCATACTTAAGGAAGTCACTTTGCATTCAAAATAAGCATCTCCCAACAATGCATTCCCTCCCACCCTCATCCATACCCTCATCCATACCCTCCTCCCCCCTCTCCTCCTTCTCCCTCCTCGCCTCCCCCCATCTCTGCGCCTCCCCCCTCCCCTTCACAGAGGAGGACGCCTCCACCGCCACCATCCTGGTGGCTCTCACCCTTTCCGATGGGCCCACCCCACCTCCACCCCTGCCCAGCCCCCTCTCCCTGGCCCTGGGACTCCCCGCACCCTGCCCCATCCCCGGGATATCTTCCCCTCACTGGCCCTGCCCCCTCACCCCCTACTACCCCCAGGCGACCTCCTCGCCCTATAAGCTGGAGTTATCTCTGGTTCTGCCCCCCACACCTCTCCACCTCCCACCAAGCCCACCCCCAGCGCCCTCTTTGGAGGAGCGTATCACCGACGCCCTGGGCTCTCCCCTGCCCCTCGTCTCCTATCCCACCACCCCCACTGGCTCCTGGGGTCACCCCTCCCTGGGCTGGTGGCCTGCCACCCACCACCACATTGAGGCCTGGTCCTCCATATCCTCAACCCCCACCCCAGCCCCAATTAGAGGGGCCTGTTTCAAATGCGGCCAACATGGCCACCACTGGGCCAAATGCCCCAACCCCTGCTGCCGCCACCAAACCCCCTACACCCGCCCACACCCATGCCCCACCCACCACGCCACCCCCACCCCCATGAACCGCTCCGACCCCACGTATTATGCATGGTGTGCTGAGAGCCGCTTCCTCAAGGAGCGCCACTGGCTGGCACAAGATGAGCTGGCCCAGGCCCAGGAAGAGGCCTACTACTGGGCCCAGCGGACCACCGGTTTCCCCCGCATCACCCCCCAACGCCCCTGGTTCTTCGATGGGGGCATGCCCAACGGATTTGTCCCAGCATGGGACACTCTCCCCTTCCCAGCCTATGAGGAGTAAGCGGAGGGTGGGGGACAATGGGTCAGGGGACCCCACCAAGCGTTGCAGGCGACGCTTCGCTTAGAAGAGGGGGTGATGTTACGAGGCACTTGCTTTGGCACCTCATAATGCGTTTCTTTTCCTTTTTTCTTTTTTCTTTTATCTTACTTACTAGTAAAGTGTAGTATTATTACTACAAGTGTGAGCTTAGCTCCACTTTACTTAGTAAGGACTCATATTTCCTTTCTCTTTTATAGTATTTAAGTATTTACATACTTAAGTGTGAGCATAGCTCCAGATACTATATTAGACTTATCTTTTCTCTTTTTTTATCTTTCTTTTATTTATTATAACATTTACTTGCTAAGGACTATTACTATACAATTAGCAAGGACTATCTTTTCTCGCCTTTATTTACTCTTGTTTATCTCTTGTTCATTACGCGCTTGTGGCTGAGCCACTTATATCACTTGGACGTGTACTTACTGCGCAATACTGCGCAACTTTACTATACTTAGATCTCCAGTTTTGTATAAATAGTTGACAGACTGGTGGTCTTAAACCCCAGTCTTGTCAACTTCGCAATCTAGGGATTTTCCTTATACTGTGCTTGATCAAAGCTCGTCACAATCTCGCTTTACCATCTCTGAACTAAGTCTAAGAACTCTAAGTCACTAAAACGTCACTAAAGACATCTTACACTCGTCACCCTGGATCCTCGTATCATTATCGGCGGAATCATCCTCATAACGATATCGTTGATTCTGTTCTTCATCGTCATCAAGAATCTCTATTACGTTTATCAAGCTCGTATCCAAACCCAGGTTACCAGGAGTAACATTATAGACCTTCCCTAAGACCGTCCAATAGGCCGCTCTTAGCAATATCTTATTAGATCATTAGTAGATCTTATCACAATTATCTATGACTCATACCTATTTAGTCATCAGACTGCTTACTGTACAACTATTACTACATTTCCCACAGACACTTATTGATGCAGTGCAATGCTGCATATTGCTTACTGATGCTTCTCACAGATGCTGCACATCTTACTTACATATGCCTGCCCTACAGTGACAGCACATGGTCTGTGTGCCAATCCCTGTAGTATATAAGGAGTCTCTTGTAGTAGATAGTTCTTTAGCTTGATACATCTGAGATGTCTGCCTACCAGTGTGACTCATCTTAGGAGTATTGCCTCATCTCTTCACCCCTACTCCTCTCTTACACTTGTGACCTTGCTGCCTAAGTGTGTGCCTCACAATTGTATAAAGCTCTCCTTAGCAACCTCACAAATCCACACCTCTATCTCCAATCATCACTCCCCTCCCTCACTCAAGAGAGAGTTGTAATTGTTATAGTTCTCCATTCTTCATAGTTCAGCTGCAGTGCCAGGCCTTATATTGCCTCAGCAAGCAGTGCTAGGGTGTCTACCACTTAGTGGGGCATTGCAGAACCTCCTGACAACCATTCAGACCAGGAGTACTATAATCTTATACTATAAAATGATCTCTTTTGTAGTACCAGTAACATGTACATACCAGTATCTACTTTCATACTTCCATCCCTCCATTTTGTGTTGAAAGGCCTATTCCCTTGAAAAAGGAATAGTGAGTTCTCACTTTGCACAATCTTATTTTCACCATTCCATGCATTCTACACTTGAAAAAGAGAACTCAATCTGGCAAATCCTATGCCAGATTCAGCACTCTTTCACCACCAACTATTAATAGCAGGAAATATAGGGGACATACACAATACTTTGTCAAATGGAAAAATTACCCAGAGGATGAAAATTCCTGGGAACCAGCAGGTGTAATAACCAAAGATGTACCCAAGCTGGTTAAAGAGTTCCATATCCTACACCCTACTGCTATTTGCTCAATTCAACACTGTCTTCTTCCTATCAAATGACTTTCTGAATCAGCCACCTTACCCACTCATGGTTCAGAACTGGCTGCCAGTCTCAATCTTTACAGTGCAGAAGATGTCATTATTCCTGCAAACAGTCAAAATCTTGTTGATACTCAAATCTCCTTGGCTATACCTAATCATTGTTATGGACATATTGCTCCATGCAGTGGTTTGGCCATCAAAAACTCCATTCATACAGGAGCAGGAGTTATTGACTCTGATTACCATGGATCAGTTAAAATTCTTCTTGTCAATCTTGGCACTAAAGATTTTACTGTCAAAACAAAAGATCACATCATGCAGCTAGTTCTTGAACATATATCACTTGCTGATATTAAAGAAGTTGTTTCACTGGATGACACAGAAAAGGGAGAACATGGCTTTGGTTTGACTGGTGTTTCATAAGATACTCATCAAGTTGTCTCATCCTTAGAAGGGGGGTATTTGTCAGGATGTACTTATTTTTCTCTTCATCTTATGATTTATTCCAATCTTATTGCTTGAGATCTACAAGAGATATCTTATCTCATCTTATCAGATCATCTGTAGATCTTATTGCAATCATCTATGACTCATTTTCATTCATCATCAGACTTATTACTGTACAGATATGACTCATATTCTCACAGCTGATTGACATTTATCACCCCCAGCTTCCTGCATGTGTAAAGAGCCCTCCCTGCCTCTCAATCAATATGCCCCTCACACATGTAGGTCAAGTGCCTCTCAATGTGTGTGTGTGGGACAAGCGGAACAACTGTTTTCTGCTGAGGTCAGGAATGGAGACTACACTGGACATGTGCCATCCTTCTCCTCTCCTCATCATGTTTGTTGTCTTCCTCCCCTGGTTCATTCTTTCTGGCTCTTCAGACACTAGTGTAAAAACCTGTCACATTGCAACATTGAATTATAAATCACTAAGAAAAACCAACAATAGGTTATCATGGTATGCACAGCATCCTGTCAGGTAGACAGCCAAGAAAAACCAATAATGATAATGCCCATCATCTTCACAACCCCTATTACAATGATCACCCTGCAGAACTCCCTTGGCACTTCTTTCCAGACTACCATGACCACACAAGCCCATATAGACATTCTTTCCCACAAACCATCACTTTCAGAAACAAACAATGATGCAACAGGGAACAAGTCAATGGGATATGAGGCAACCAGCACCAATGGTAGAAGGCTCATCAGAAGAAAGAGAAAGGGAAGAAAGAGAAGGGGACAAAACAAGAAGGCTATGACTACTAGACATAGAGGAAGCAATGGAGATGATGAATGATCAAGTGAAACAGCAGGCATGAGTACAGAAGGAGCAAGGTGATGCAATAATAGGATTGGGGATGACAATGGCAGACATAGCCAAAAGTATGAAGGAAATAACAGCTATGATGACTCAACAAGCCCAACCTTCAACAGCCCCACCAATTATTCCCACCAGTTCCTCTGGCCCACTAAATGCCCCAATGGGCCACATATTTGCCCAACACCAGGTAAAAGTTTCTGTACCTACAGCATACTCATCCAGCAACTTCTCTTGCTCTCATCCACTTCTATGCCAATGCCTATCACTACACCCAACAATAGGCCATCTGGTTCTGCCCTATAGTGACAGCACATGGTCTGTGCACTGATCTCCTTAGTATATATAGGGCACTCCTATAGCATGTATTCTTTAGCTTTATACATCTGGGATATCCACCTGATAGCATGACTTCATCCTGAGTGTATTGCCTCATCCCTTCATCAATCCCCTCCTCTTACCATTGTGACCTTGCTGTCTAGCATGAGCCTCACAGCTATGGTACCATGCAACATCCTCATGGTATGATCTCATGGTCTAGACCAAAGGAATGTAAGTAGAGATGATTAGATGTAGATCAGATAAGATGAAAGGTAAGATGATCAGATATTACCTACTAGTCACTCTTGGGTCACTCTTTTGTCACATACTTGCTTGCATCTCCAGTTCTACATGGCCTCTGCCTTTTTACATACCTATGGGCTTATCTCTCTTCTATTGGGTTCACTTACCTGACCCACATCATTCCCCTTCTAGGGCCTTTTTTATTCTCATAGTCAGGACTCCTCTCCAACTCTACTGTTGTCCTACTATATCTTCTTTCTCCTCTGACAGTACCTCCCTCTTAGTCTCTCTTTTGTCATGTCTTTTGTCACATATTTGTTGTATATTCATCTATCTCTGTACATGCTCCTCTGATCTCTCAGGTACTGTCCCTCATCACCTTAGTGCTTTTTGTTGAGTGCAGGCCATGCATGAAAGGAACCAAACAATAGTTCTTATTTTGTATAGTGGTTACAGTAGTGCTTATATACAAGGTAAGGTAATGCACAGACCATGTGACTGAAGTGGCTGTATGTGTGTCACAGTAACAAATCCTGGAATAGTAAATCACCATTTGTCAACACTGGGTGCTAAGAGTGGCCTATTGGATGGTCTTAGGGATTCATTAATGAGGTACTCTGTATGTGCAGGCTATGGCAGGTGGCAGCAATCAAGATGTATGTGAGGGATAAGGGGTAGGAGACTCCCAATAGAGAGAGAGTGGCAGGCAGCATGCTGCAGCAAATTAAGAGGTCACCAACACAGTAGGTGAGGCGACATGGTTCAAGTATGCTGCAGGATAGTGTGATAAGAAGGTGTGATGGTAATTAATGTAGAGTACTCACTCAGACTGAAGGTAAGACATCTGAGGAGGTGGCATAGTAGAATGCCCATCTTATAGTATTCACAGGTAAGGTTGGGGGCAGAGAGTATAGTGATGGAGTACAAGGATGCCCAAAGTGAGTGGGACACACATCGTCCTGGTGTGTCATGTGGGTCTCAGAGTGGGAGTGGAGGCATAGTCCAAGGAAGAGAGGTGAAAAGCATGGGTGTACATAGTAAGTAGGTAATGCAAATGTACATTGGGAGAAGAGCCAAATGAAAGTGTATAGTATGCACAAATCAATTTCAACATACTCCTGGCAACAAGATGGTTGTAGTAAGCAATGTAAATGTTCCTGGTGACAATGAGGAGTGGGATCAACAAGATAGTGATGAGAATGATTGCTCTGATGACTATACAAGGATCTAGATTGATGAGTGTAGGATGTCTTTAGTGACTTAGAGATCTTAGACTTAGTTCTTAGAATTTATGAGGCAATATGAAGGTGAGTTTAGATCAAGTGCAGTGTAGGAGAATCCCTAGATTGTAAAGTTGACAAGACTGGGGTTTAAGACCACCAGGCTTTCAACTACTTATACAAAAGAGATGTCCTAAAGATAGTATAAGTAGTTAGAGTTCACTGATCAACAATGATTGTGCAGCAATTAACAAGATCATGTGACTAGGGACATGTCCAGAGTGAACTAAGCTAAATAGCTATGAGCACAAAATGAATGAGGGATAAACAAAGGTAAATAGAGACAAGATATGATGAGTCCTTGCTAATTGTATAGTGATAGTCCTTAGCAAGTAAACATTATAATAAATTAATAAATTAATAAATTAATAAATAAAAAGATGGAGACACTTTACAGTACTTGGAGCTAAGCTCACAGCTGTAGTTAATACTATGCTCTAATAGTAAGTAAGATAGAAGAAAAAGGAAAAAAGTCCATTATGAGGTGCCAAAGCAAGTGCCTCATAACAGTGACATTAATGCACTACACATGATAATCATCCACAGCTGCATCATTGGCACTTTTCCTTTTTCACTCATCCTTTATAGTATGATACTTAATTCATTTTACATCATTCATATCTAGACCCCACCTCATTTCAAATTATCCCTATGATCAACCCTGTGTTGTAAATTTTCTGTTTTGTTTTATTGTGCTCCAGTCTTGGAGCTAGACTTGCATTTAGATGGCTCATCACCCACCAGAACAAATAGATTCCCCCCCACCCACAATTTGCCTCCCCTCTCTTGTTTGAGTCAGAGGGTGAAAAAGTGCTATCCATCCTTTCTCCCTTGCATCACAAAGTCAAGAAAGCATGTGCACCTTGTAGGTTGTGTTCATAGTTGTGTTGTGTTGCATTGCATTTTTGTCTTGTTGCATTCTCTTCTGTCATGTTTTGTCTGTGTTATTGTTGTGTTGTGTTGTGTTGTGTTCATGTGATTGTTGTATTTACCACATCATATCTCCCTATCATCACCCATTTATGTCACATCATCACATCACTATTGTTACAAGGCACTTGCTTTGGCACCTCGTAACGGGTTTCTTTTTTTCTTTTTTATCTTACTTACTGGTAAAGTGTAGTATTATTACTACAAGTGTGAGCTTAGCTCCACTTTACTTAGTAAGGACTTATCTTTTTCTTTCTCTTTTTATAGTACTTAAGTATTTACATACTTAAGTGTGAGCTTAGCTCCAAGTACTATATTAAAGACTTATCTTTTTCTCTTTTATCTTTCTTTATTTATTATAACATTTACTTGCTAAGGACTACTACTATACAATTAGCAAGGACTTCTTTCTCTCGCTCTTATTTACCTTTGTTTACTTCATGTTCATTTTCACTGTCTAGTACTGCGCTTTACTGCGTAGTACTGCGCTTTACTGCGTAGTACTGCACTTTACTGCACACATTTGTTTACTTACTGCGCTTGACTGCGTAACCTTACTATAATTAGTTCATCAGTTTTGTATAAATAGTTGACAGACTAGTGGTCTTAAACCCCAGTCTTGTCAACTTCGCAATCTAGGGATTCTCCTTATACTGCGCTTGACCTAAGCTCGTCAACCACTTGCTTCACTCCTTCTTAACTAAGTCTAAGAACTCTAAAAAGCTACTAAGACATCTTACACTAAGTCAAACTGGATCTTCGTATCGTTATCGGTGGAATCATCCTCGTAACTATATCATTAATCCCACTCTTCATCGTCATTCGGAACCTCTATTACGTTCATCAAGCCAATATTCAAACCTTGGTTACCAGGAGTAACATTCTAGACCTTCCCTAAGACCGTCCAATAGGCCACTCTTAGCAGAGTAACATTTTAGATCTTCCCTAAGACTGTCCAATAGGCCACTCTTAGCACTTTGACAAGACTCCGCACTCCTCCTAACAACCACACATGCTTCTAGGAAGCACATACCACCAACACGGATTCAAATCTCCATGAAGATTATCATCAACAACTTCTCCCTGCCAACGCTATCACATTAGAAGTAACCAACCGCTTGTGGCCCGATTACCTCCAATACAACAGCACCAATAAACTCTTTTATGTCAACAACCAACTCATTTACTTCACTCGTACCAATCAAGAACCCCAGACAGCATACCATAACGGATATCCTATCACCACAGATATACCACTTCTCTTGGCAAATATTCACCAAGAAATCTCGCTAGACACCAACATCTGTCAACAACATAGACAATTACTTGGAAACCACGTTCCCATCTCACTCGAACAATATACCAATAAGGAAGACGAGTTTACATTCTACAACAAACACAACCAGTGGATCTACGAAGCCTTCGATGACCCAGACGAAAACCAAGTTATCGTTTGCTGGCATTCCGAGAACCCATCGGACTACGATTACATCGAAGTATATCCCGAACGAGTATCTTCATTACCCA
>QLPN01001247.1:0-20645 GCA_003314395.1 Albatrellus ellisii
GGCATGGGGCATTCATGAACCTGAGCCTTACGAGGAGTTTTTCGCGGGCGGTGGCTCCCGAGCTGAGGGTGATGTGTCTAATCAGAGTTCAATCAACGGTGGTGGGCACAGATCGCATGGTTCTCACGCCAGCTCTGCGATGAGAAGGACCAAGGACAGCAAGGACAATTCTCCTGCCCCTCGCGTTCGCAGCAACAAGCGTTCGATCCCTCCGCCACAGCCTATCTTTGTACCAGATGGAGCCATTGGTAGTGCCGAACCTGAGCCATTTCCTTCATCCTCCCCTGTCATGGCCCCCAGTTCTCCTATTGTGGGTGGCGTCAGTCGCAACCGGTCTCTTATGCAGCGTATTCGCAAAATGCGCGACTCACCGAACGTTCCTGTTCGAGCCGAAGATATTGACGCTCAGGGGGCTCCTTCACCCGCATCTTCCACTGAGAGCTCAGGATCCGGAGGATACTCCCGCCCGACACACCGGGCACAGAACTCTTTCCTCGGCCGTCTTGGCCGCAGTGGTCGTGACCACATATCCCCGACGACTGAATCTTTTGTTTATGTTGAGGATCCAAAGATGAAGGACCTGCCCGCAACGCCAGTTAGCCCGCCAAGGTCTCCCAGTCGCGATAATGACGGCGGTTATTTCAGTTCGCAATCCTGGGCAGGCAATGCCATGTCACCGGGGTTGGGCGGCCTCGGTAGGAAGTCCAGTCTTCTGAAGAAGGTGAAGGGTGTTGTGCGAGGTGCTAAGTAAGTTGCTGGAAGCGCCAATCGTAAATGCCCCTTGATATATACACCCGGCGCCACCTCAGTCTTTTCGTCGGGCTTCATCATGCAAATCATATGGTCCCGTTTCGTTGGTCGAAATCCTTTTTACCACGACCCTTCTCTTGTTCCTTTATTACCGTGACAGAGGTTCACTCTGTAGATATCACAGATCTTTGCGATTTTGTTCGACTGTCTTATTTTGCGTCCACTGACTTCCGTGTCTATATCATCTTCCAATTTCTTTAGTCGTCTTTCGAAGTCTTATCATTATGACGGATCTCGTCTCCAGCCTTCATATGTTCCCCTACCCTTCTAGCATCGACTCGAATATATTCATGGTCATGCCCTCGAACTTGACGGAATGTACTTATGTATGTTTGGTATTGCTACTGTACGTTTCCCTCATCTTTGATGTCAGTTCGACCATCTGGCTCGTGTATGTCAACCGTAGTACTAGTCGAAATTCATTGTCCTTATGTTATTGTCAGCACGACCATGAACTGGCAGTTTGGGTTAATCTAAATTTACACACATCACGGAGTTCTAGCTTGTATCCCTGCCTCCGTCAATGCCGCTTTAACGTCCTCTATAGGCACCTCTTCGCGGTGAAATATGCCCGCGGCCAGCGCGGCTTCAGCGCCCGTCTGTTCAAATATATCCACAAAGTGCTCCTTCCGACCGGCACCGCTGCTGGCTACGACGGGGATCTGGATGCTCTGTCGCACAAGGCGGACAAGATCTAAATCGAACCCGAGTCCTGTGCCGTCGCGGTCGATGCTGTTGAGCAGGATCTCTCCCGCGCCAAGTGTCTGGGCGCCCTGCGCAAGCTGGACGACGGACAGATCCCGCGCCTCCCGCCCGCCAAAGATGGTGCACTGGTACCACCACGCCTTCCCGCGCTCGGACTGCAGCCCGTCGGCCCTGCCGAACACGAGCTCATCCTTGTGCGGCCCGTCGTAGTCGGCGTTGACGTACATGCGGCGGGGATCGATGGAGACCACGACGGCTTGGCGCCCATACGCGTGCGCGATGGCCTCGATGGCGCTCGTGCCGTCGCGCAGGCCGCCGCGGGCGCGCAGGCGCTCGACGGCGTGGACGGCCTCGCTACCGATGCTGACCTTGTCCGCGCCGGCGCGGAAGTAGGCGCTGGCGACCTCGAGGGCGGAGTGCGGGGTGCCGTCGGGGTCGACGGTATCCCGGATGCCGCCGCCGATGGTGAAGGGGATGAAGACAGTGCGGGCAGCGGCGCGTACGACGGCGAGCATGGGCTGGTCGCGCAGGGGCGAGTGGCGAAAGGAGGTGATGTTGAGCAGCACCAGCTCGTCAGCGCCGGCGGCGTAGTAGCGCGCGGCGAGCGCGACGGGCTTGCCTAGGTTGCGGACGGCGCCGGCGGTGTGGACGGCGAGGGCGCCGTCTCTAGGGGCAAGGGATTCGGGCGTCGCCTTCTCGCGCACGTTGTACTGGTCGCCTTTGGTGACGACGAGATCGCCCTGGTCGTTCGTGCGCACGTCCATGCACGCGATGATACGCTTCGTGAGGCCATCTCTGGGGCGGGGTGGCCGCAGGATGGGCGGGGTTGGGGGCGCGTGGGCCGGTGCGGACTCAGGGTCCCGAAGCCAGGCGTCGAGGAGCCTGAGCCCAGGGGGGCCAGACTTCTCGGGGTGGAACTGGCAGCCGAAGACGTTGCCCTTGCGGACGGTGGCGACGAAGAGCTCTTGGCCGTACTGGGAGACGGAGTGGACCCACTGAGCGGCGGCAGGGTTCTGGTCGGGCTCGTAGGGGGCGCGGTAGGAGTGGACGAAGTAGTAGTAGGCGTCCTCGTCTAGACCATTGCTTGATTGGTGGAGGATAGAGAGGGAGTTCCAGCCGATGTGAGGGACAGACTTGTCGTGGCTGGAGAAGATATCAACGGAAGAGGGGATAAGGGCGAGGCCAGGGACATCGCCCTCTGCGGAGGAGCGGAAGAGGAGCTGCATGCCGATGCATATTCCAAAGTAGGGTCTTCCCGAGGCAATGTAGGCGTACAGGGGCTCGAGTAGACCGCGATGGGCTAGGCCATCGACGGCAGCTTGGAATGCACCGACACCGGGGAAAATGAGAGCCTAGGAGGACATTCAGTATCTACACCCCCCGTCGTCCACACCACCTACCGTCGCTGCCTTGAAATCTCCTTCGTTCCGGATCCACTGGTATTCGTGCCCCAACCGCTCTACCGTGTTCGCCAGGCTCTGCACATTGCCCCCTCCGTAGTCTAGTAGATACAGCATCGCTGCCGTGCACCAGCCTAAGTATTGCGTGACAGCGCACGGAAAGGCAATATAATCAGCACGATTGTAAAATAAGTCACACCCTACTATAAGCACCGGTCTTCTTGTCCACCATGGTTTCTGTGCTCGCTCATTGCTCCTCTCCTCCTTACCATCATATCACTCCCCATGGTTGCACCTATTCCCATCCCTGGGTCGTCCCGTTCTCCCGTCATGCACACGGTCTCCATCTCCCCTACCGCCACTACCACCTCTTCCCTCCATGACTTCATGCGTCACAGCTCCCTCAACAGCCATCCCACTGTCCGCCAACCAAAGGTCCTTCATCCCATCGATAATGATGGCTTGCGTCTCCTGCTCCTCGAGAACATTAGCCAGGATGCCGTCGTGGCCTTACAATGCCAGGGCTTCAGCATCGATCACTACACCAAGGCCATGTCCGAGGACGAGCTCATCCAGAAAATCGGTCAATATCACGCTATCGGTATTCGCAGCAAAACAAAGATTACAGAGCGCGTCATAAAAGCCGCGTCCAAGGCACGTCCCGCTTCGTGTTACATATCACTCTCACTCTGACCTCATCGTTTCTACCATCAGCTTCTCGTCATCGGCTGTTTCTGCATCGGCACTAACCAGGTCGATCTCATCACCGCATCGAAAGCCGGTATCCCCGTCTTCAACTCTCCCTTTTCCAACTCCCGCTCCGTCGCCGAGCTTGTCATCTCTGAGATCATCGCCCTCGCCCGCCAGTGGCCTGAGCGCTGCTTCGAGCTCCGTCGGGGCCTCTGGAACAAGCAATCTAAGGGCTGCTGGGAGATCCGTGGGAAGACCCTTGGTATCGTCGGCTACGGCCATATTGGCTCCCAGCTCTCCGTCCTCGCAGAGGCTTTCGGCATGCGTGTCCTCTTCTTTGACATCGTCAACCTCATGCCCCTCGGCTCTGCGCGCCAGGTCAACTCCTTGTCTACGTTGCTCTCCGAGGCCGACTTCGTCACCCTGCACGTCCCCGAGCTCCCAGAGACCCTCAACCTCATTTCCGGCATGCAGTTCGCCCAAATGAAGCAGGGCGCGTATCTTATCAACAACGCTCGTGGCCATGTCGTGGACATCCTGGCCTTGATCGAAGCCATCGAATCGGGCCATCTTGCAGGCGCCGCGCTGGATGTGTTCCCGGTCGAGCCTGGTGCCAACGGCGCGCCCTTTGACGACCAGGTCAACCCCTGGGCCAGCGAGCTGCGCGCGCTCAAGAACGTCATCCTGACTCCTCACATCGGTGGCTCGACGGAGGAGGCGCAGCGCATGATCGGCGAAGAGGTGTCTGGCTCGCTCACGCGCTACCTCAACTTCGGCTCCACTGTTGGCGCCGTCAATTTCCCCGAGGTCGACCTGCGTGCCATCACCGCGGAACAGCCGGACCATGTGCGTATCTGTCATGTCCATGTCAACAAGCCCGGCGTGCTCAGACAGGTGAACGAGGTGTTGTCGCCGTACAACGTCGAGAAGCAGTACTCTGATTCCAAGGGCGACGTCGCATATCTGATGGCCGACATCGCGGATGTCAGCCAGCAAGACGTCAACAGGCTGCGTGAGATGATCAGCAAGACCAATGCCAATATTTTGACGCGATTGCTCGCGTGAACCTTTGCTGGGCGGCCCGCTGCTCAACCAAAAAAGGGCCTCTATGGCATGCTGTATTTGACAAAATGATTGTGTCGAAGGCGGGGTCCACTCAACTGGACATGCATCATGATGCACCTCAGCCACCGATTGGGTGTTTATATTGTATTATACCGACTCTGTATCTTCTTAATCTCCAGGCGCCACAGTCATGCCGTGTAAGACTGATGGATCAGACCCCCTCGCACTTCTGGCCAAGATAAATAGAAGCCCGTGCTCTTCGAGCCGCACTCCTACCACCCTGTCGGGCCCCGAACTTCTGACTGTAAGCATTTTCTGAGAGAATGTTGGGTTTGTCCGACGCCCCAATTTGCATCAGGAGACGTGCCTTGAACGAACGGCTCGACGCACACCCGTCCTATAGCCATGAACAGATCTTCCAAGACCCAAGTCAGCCACGGGCCGGTGAGCTCGATGGCAGGCTCTGCGTTGACCTCCAGGAGCTTGACTTCAAATCGCGGCCTGCGCGATGACGCTGCGTCGCCGTGAGCGACCAGAAAATCGACTCCATAGAGCTCAAACGCGTTCGGAACAGGCTGCAGAGAACTGCGCTTTTCTTATAAGGGCGGAAAAAAAAGAAAGGTGGCAAGGATCGGAACGGACCTAGAAATGCACAGGAGTTTCAAGTGCAGCCTCGAACGTCTCCGCGAGCACGTCCGTGATCTGGTCCTGGATGGCCGCTGTGTCGTCCGCCGATAGCGTCGCGGTGCCGGCGCGGTGCGCCCCGGAGAGTACGGTGCTCCCGACCAGCTCGTCCAGCAGCCGCACGCCCTCCTCGCCCCGCTCCGTCTGCAGCGAGGCATTCGTCAGGTGCGCCGCGAGCGCGCGCGTGTCGTCCACGCCCTCGACGGGTGCTCTGTACGACTGGGACGAGAACAGCACGAGAATCCGCGTATATAGGTATACCGTCAGCGCGCCGGATGCGACGCAGTAAACGCGCAGATGGAACTGCGGATTGTCGTCAGCCGGGGTCCGAGAAGGCTATGTGTATTGTGGAAATACTTACTTTGTGTCCTTCCAGCGCTGCTCCCTCTCGTGGCGTGGCGCTGTGTATGGGCACCTGCCGAGGGTCCACGAGCAGCGGTGTCGATATATACTCCTGGACAAAGGAAACAAAAGATCCGCGATGAAGGAGAGCACTACCACCAAGAATGTGCCCAACCAACCTGCAAGACAAAGTGTCTCAGCTGCGACGTAACGACAGGCGTAGCCTCCATACCCGACGCACCGCCGTCAAACGCCTCAAAGATGCGCTGAAGACCCGCCTTGGACGCAAACAGCCGGATGCCCATCCCGCGGTCCGCCATGCCCGACTTCAGAATCCACCACCGGCCCCCGCGCTCGAGCTCACAGATAGCTCGTCTACCCACATGGCCTCGAGCTCGAGCTCGTTCACGAACGCGATCTCGAGCGCGCACGTCTGCGGCGCGGCGCGGCGGAGCGCGGGGGCGGCGCACTTCGCGAGGTGCGCGCGTATGCAGCGCGCGAGGAAGTGTTTGTGGATCAGCGCCTTGCGGATCGTGTATAACGACGCGAGCACGCGTGCCGGGTGCGCGTGTGCGGCCGTGGTCAATCACGTCGTATGTCGGCCACTGCAGCAGCTGATCGTACGCTGGCGGTGGCACAGCGACTGCTGCCGGCGGCGTTGCGAGTGCTGCTAGCGCGCGGGCGACGAGTCTGTACGTCAAAGGGGCTGCGGGGGCAGGAGGAGTCGCCATGCAAGATTGGATACGAGTTTCAGTCAACGGAGCACTACTCTACGTGCACTAGCCTAAGCTAGTCGAAAAAAGGCCCAAAATGCTATGTACAGATGCGTGGCCGGAAAAGGCAAGCGACGTAATTTGTGCACGACATGAAGCGTCAAGTTAGCATAGAGGCAAAAGCCAAGGCGAGGCGGAAGCGTCAGTGAAAGACATAAAATGGAGACCATAGATGTGTACATGGGGTTAGATAGTCGATACATCAATGAGAGATCGTGAGTGGAGAACCATCAACTGGAGGGAAGGCATAATCACTGTCCTGCAATTCAAATAACTCTAGAAACGCATGTGTCGCAACTTCTCGATAACATCAGGCATGTCTACTTCTCGCAGCGTGGGCTGGCGTCCGTCCCCGAAGGCCCAAAACCGGCCAGGCTCGTTCATCTTCACATCTATGTCCACCGACGGAGATGACGACTGTACAGAGCGCATCAGCTGTGTTGGGGGATTGTCTGTGTCGATCGACCGCGAGATGTCTTGCAGTGTCACCCCGAAGAAGCGAGAGAGCTTGTGGGCACGCAGTCTGCGCTGGCGGAACGACATGGCGCCCTCCACAGGGTCGTCTGGGGCTGGCGGTGCTGGCACCGAGGTGTCTCTGTTACACAGATTCGAGAAGGCGGGGAGGCTGCCCATTACGGAGAGCCGTACGCTCGTGGGTCTATTTCTCGGCGGAATGTCAGGTTGCTGAGACTGAGTTGGAGTCGGAGGCTCGGAGGCGGTAGAGGAGACACTGGGAGAGGTATGGTGTTGTTTGGGGGCAGGGATCGGGTGACGGACCTCGCGAGTCGAAAGAGAGAGGATGGTTGACGTGGTGGACATGCGTCGCGGTGACGTGTCGAGAAGGGGGCTGGAGGTTTGCATCTGATACAGCTCCGCAGGGGGATCTAGACCAAAGACCTAGAGGACGTCAGCATTGACCCGTGTCAGAGCATCCAAAGTCTGCCCCACCTGTGCCATCTTTCTTGCCCTCTTGACGTTCTTCACCCTCTGTCTTTCCGTCAACGGCTGTCTTATCCCAAACGGCCCATCCCGCAGATCCTTCATCACCAAGCTACGATCAGCCTTGTCTCCATCGTCCTCTCCAGTCTTCCGTTGCCCGACTGTCTTACTTCTTTGGAGAGCAGCCGGGCTCGCCCTCCCGGATGTCGCAGACTGCTTCTCAGACACGCTTGGGCGTCTCCACTTTAGCTTGCCATCCTTGCCCCGGCTCGGGAACGATCGCGAGCGCACGATCTGCACCCCAACAGGACGTAGCGAAGGTTCGGCCACATCCCCCAGACGGCCCAGGCAGCACTTGTCCGCCAACTCCGACGGGATGGGTTCACCGAAGTGGCGGGCCAGCTTCGCCACACTGGTATGGCGGGAGTGACGGCGGCTGCAAGGCCTGGGCGGCTCGGAGATAGTGGACGTAGAGGAACGCCGACTAGTCTCCGTCAGTGATGCCCGTTCTTTTCCCTCCCTAGCGCTGCCGAACAACAGCTCGAATGGGTCTGCCGGGATACCCACTGCAGATGCGGGGGGCACAGGGGTCGTAGCAGAGACGGATCGCACGATGAGCGGCGGTCGCGGAGACATGATTAGTCTCAAGCCTTCGGACAATGTCTTCGCTGTCTGGAACTGAGACGGACTCCACGAATTCGCTTTCTTGCCTAGTCTCCTAGACCTATTCCTGGGCCCTGCCACGCCTGGACTGCTGTCTACGTTGAACTCGTCGGCCGAGACTCCGACGGGGATCTCTCCCAGAACCCAACTCAGCTTTCTGGCCCTCTTCAGCAGCTTCATCTTCTCTTGGGCATCAAGCTCGTTGGAGGTCAGCAGTGCTGCTTGAGGGGTGATGGGCTCCAGAAGCTGGGGAACAGATGGAAGAAGAGGGGTGTGAGGTGTAGAGCCGCCACATGAAGGTCCGACAGAGTGAAGTGATGGCGTCGAGGCGATGCTCATCGTTGAGTCTCCCAAAGGATGCAAATCGAGTCTCGAGCGTATGGGCACTGTGTCCGCGAAGGGCGATTGTGCTCTTGGATCTGTGGCAGCAGAGGACGCGAGCTGAAGTATGAGTGAGAATCGATTGCGATTCTTCGTGGGTATGGGAGGCATGAGAGACATGATGGTGAGAGAATGGAAGACCTGTCGCAGGATCGAGGAACAGGTCAGCGCAAGCTAAACCCTTTCAACTGACAGGGCCTTCCGATACGACGACGACGACAACAACGACGACGACGTAGGAAAGAGAGGGAGGTGAAACCAGGCTGTTAACGTCCGTTTACATATTAACCGATTTTGTCCGTCCCACGGAAAGGGTGGCCGTAACTCAGGATCGGCAAAAAATAAGAAGCAAGGTTGAGAAGCTCGGCGGCGTTGCCCCAGCAACCACCCGATTTCCGAACACTAACCTTGCCTATTTAGGCCTCGATCACATTCGTCTGTCTCCGTTCTCGCTGCGCGCTCTGGCTCCTCCCTCCATGAGGTAGCCTCTTCACTTGTATACCTACTTTCTTTCCGCGCCTCAGTAGTAAAAATACAAGGTGTGATAACGTATTAGATACCGTTGCATAATGAAGTGAATGGTGAAAGGAGCGCCCATCAATAAAGAAGACATTTAAGGCACATGAAAGAGAACATTAATGCTGAGATGTAAGTCCACGAACAAAAGAAGAAAAAACAGCAAGTACGGATCATGTGAAAAGTCAGAACTCATATATAGGAGGAGATCGCATCGTCCGGGATGGCTCTGGTGGAGACTCAGGACCCTGACGCCCATATGGCATCGAAATTCTCAAGTCGGGCAACCTGACCAACGATACCCGCTTCGCAGCGCGCGTTTTGTTCCATTCTTCGGCTTCCTCCTCCGCAAACTCTGGCTCTGGCCCAGAGCTAGTTCCCTCTAATGGCCCACGATCATCCTCAATATCAAATGAGCCACTCGGAGTCTGCAGGAAAGCTTGTTCAGCTTCGTTGAATAGATATACGTGTTCGGAAGGGTATGGATTTCGGGAGTGAGTCGGGTCGCCCTCAATTAGTAGCGTCTCTCCTGGGGACTCGGCCGGTGGGCATCTTGGATAGAGCCCCCCTCCATCTTGCAAAATCGAGCGCTCAAAGCCAAGTGCAGAGTGGAAAGATTCGCAGGTGGAAGAATCGGCCCGATGTGATGTGGACTCAGTGGAACGATGCTTAGTCTTCGATATATCCCTTGGTTGACGATCATCAAACCCTAGCAACACTCCCGCCTTAGGAGTGCCAGGGCCACACCGACTCTGCAATGACTCTGTCGCAGCCTTGAGGGCTATCGATTTCGTGCGAGTCCAATCTTGCTGCTCCGCCGTAAGATCGCTTTGAAGTATATCCCTGTGGCACAGTAGCCTGGTCATATCCAGACGTACTAATCGGACGCGCTTGGCAATATTCTGCACGGCGACCCCCAGCCTCTCCCGGGTGGCGCGCTGGAATGGCGTAAGGACAGCGATATTCCGAGCTAAACGAAGGTCCAAATCCAATTGCGATTGTATCGCGTTGATCTGTGACTCCAAGTCTGTGACCTTGAGCTGAATGAGCCGAGCTCGCGTCGACAATCTAGGAGCCGTATGATCGTTTGAAGAAACAAAATGCCGGATACACGACTCCAGGCTGTGTGCACGCTGCCGTTCTTCAGGCCTTGCGTTCAAAGAAGTCCGACGACATGCAGCCAGGTCTGCCTTCACCTCATCAAATGCCGCCTTGAACAGGTGAGCGCCGTCAGTGTGTGGAGCAGTAGGAACATCCGGATCCATGTCTTCGTCGGCAATGGCCATCTCCACATTCTGTAGCTTTGGCTGATTTCCGGATGTGGCCTGTGACTGAGAGAGCCAATGCGCCGGGTCCTCCAAAGCGCCGCTTCCCCATGTTCGCACGCGTAGCGAAGATATGTGGTGTTGTGTCGACTGTACGTCACGAACATGAGAGGCAGCCGCGACTCTGCCCATCAATTCCACATCTTTGCTTGTCATACCTATAGGCCGCATGCTAACGCTATTCGTCCTGAAGGCACTAGCGTAGTTGATGCGAGATATCCATCCATTCATGTCTTCCTCGTTCGGCGCTTCAAATAGAAAGTGACGACCGTCGCCTGAAACAAACCGGAACGTATTGGCGCTCTTCTTTGCTCATGAGAAATTTGACAATTGACACCAGTAAATGAACACACCTTGTCGTAAGACCCGTCGTAAACAGCAACGGCACTTTTGACCGATAGAAATTCATCTGCTCTAAAAAGGACTCCTGACGATAGAAGGCATTGACCATCAGTAGAATTCGCTTGTTCCAGAAGAGTCGTGGCCCAGGTAACGTCGCGGAAAAGCGTCAGCTGAGAACTTGTTAAAACAACACTCCACTTTCTCCACTTTCGGTTGCTGGTGCGCTTGCCATTCTCTGACGAAACATCTTTACGACTGAGCAAGCCAATCTTGGTCACCTTGACCGCAGGAGCGACATCTCGACACGAAGGCGAATCCGAATAGGCATTTATATTTGAATACGAGATCGCTGGAGCACCCACACTCAGAGCGAGCAGGGAACTCGTCGTGCGGCGTTGGTCCAAGGGGTCCACTTCAACCAATTCTGCCCCGGAGAATGCGCGACACATCTTGGCCTCATCCCACGGTCCTTGGGTGCCAATAAAGCTATACGGGCTCTCTGACGGAATATATTCAGTAACGTCCACGCGGAGCGAGTCGAGAAGCCCCTATTGTGCATGTTATTAATGCAAAGCATCCTCACTGAAAGGTAGACACACATTTGTGATAAGATAATATGGGTCAACTTTATCGCTCCTCCCGATGAGCAAGGTCGAACTGCTATTGCCTGGGGGTGAAGGTTGTGAGGTCATCCCAGGAAGCATCCGAGAAGAGTTGCTTTCCACAACGGATCCTCGTTGACTAGCGTCTAAGGAGTCTTCGATGAAGATAAAGGGAGCGAATACGATATTGTCATAAAAACACTGAGACGTACATCAGCAATGTCCGGTAATTTAGAAAACAACAGGATCCTACATCTAAAACTTCTGATGCAACACCCGGAAGTCGTGTGTTCTTGATATAATCTGCCTTGCTCATTTTACGCTTATTAGATTTGTTGAATGCGTCCGTGTGCAGCATGATCAGACTGAAAGCAAGGATGTACGGGTGATCTAATGACATAAAAGATGAGCTGATGATCTAAAAACAGGCGCCTCATATCCACGAGTACCTTGTGAGACATATAATGAAGGATTGCAGTTCCAATATCGTGAGGCAAAAGCTTCCATGACCCGATCTATTTGCTGCGTCTCACGTGGCAGTCCAACATCCATAAGTAATCTCCGCAATGCAACGTCCAGAGGATCTGCTCTGAAGTCAAAACGGTCGATATATGCTTGCAAGGCTCTGCTATAGAACTTGTCGCCACTGTCAAAATAAGTGAGTGGTAATGTGCAGGAAAGCATTTGACTGTAAAAGTGTACCTAGAGGCCAAGACAATAGCTATCTCAGCCTTGCCGACTGCACTTGTCAAACGTTCTAGATATTCGTCCGGAGTCTCCTCCTGCATATTTGGTTTCGGCACTTCCACGGAAGGCCGAGACGTAGATGGGCGAGGTGACGCAGATAGGGATTGCGTAAGAACGCCATGTGACGGCGCTCCTGACGGACTTGGCGATGATGACGAGGAAGAAAAGGAAAATAAAGTCATGGACAGTCGATGAAGGAGAGGAGGGTTAGTTTGCGCGCGTGGTCTAGGACGAGTTTCCATTTTACATGGAGGGGGCTCTGGAATTGGAGGTATAGGTATCTGCGTAGGGGGACTAGATATGGAAGGGGGATCATGATACATAGAGCGTATTCGAGAGCGTTGGTTCGTTGAATCCGCTGTCGAAGGCCGCCGCGGGGAGCGACGTGCAGAACTAGAGGGTATGTCAGGTAAAGTGACATCAACCATAGAGCATGAGGGAGTAGGTGATCTACGTTCCGAGTGTCTACGTAGAAGTCCAGGGGGAGGATGCACCGTCATATCATGCTGCTGTGTGGAAAGGGATGACACTGCTGAGTCGATCTGGAACGGTGATACTGGTGGCAACGTTGGAAGAGACACTGGTAGAAGCCGGTGCTCGTCGTTTGAAGGGGAGGAAGATGGTTTGATCTTTAGAGAATCATTCCGTTTGCGATTCCAAAACGATGGGCGGCGACTGAGGGTCTTTTTTGGCGGAGTCTCCGGCGGATTCACTTTCTCCAAATGGTGTGTTTCTTCCAGTTCACTATCTCCATGTCCCTGTAGAATATTGAAACCCAAGGAGATACCTCGTGCTCGCCTCCAAGCCTGAGGGTCGGGAGATTCAGAGTCTCCAAAAGAGCCCGGACCAAGCTTCTGAAAGCTCTTGGCTCGCCGAAGATTGGCAGCCGAGATGTGGCGGTCAGGCTTGGGGGTCGACATGAAGGCGACAGTATTCACTTCTGAGGAGGAGGAGGATGCAGATGCCCTAGGCATGACATGGGGAAGTCCCAGGCCTAACGCTGCGTGGGCGAGAGCAACAGTAGACTGCGGGGGAGCACGAGATGACCCTGATTTCGAAGACGCTTTGGAAGGAGACCGGACAGAGGGCTTCGGAAAGTTCACCTGAGGTGCATGTTTTAATTCGCCCGGAGTGCGGTGGGGCGCAGAAGCCCAAGCACGGGTGGTATGATCAGAGATGTCCTCATCCGATGAAGAGGGTGTCGGAGGAAGGTCTTTGTCAACAATAGCCGCAGGATAAGCGGAGACACTACGCCTCAAACCCGACTCATCCACATCTGCTCCAGACATGCTACGCCTACTGTGAGGCGTCGACGACGGGGGCGCTAGCCTCCTCCAAAGAGGCAGAGAAAAGAAGTGTGTAGTCGGCGGAGTGGTCATAGATTGTGTGGGTGTGGTCATGGTTCGTCCAGGAGTAACAGGGGCACCATGGTCAGCTACATGGGAGGGCGGCGAAGGTGGAAGCGACACGTCGGGGCGAGAAGCTGGTTGTTCATGTGACGATAAGCCTCCGAACGACAATCCAAACCGGCGAATCATACGCAGAAGAAGACCTGTCTTCTGTTTGGTAGCACGACTAACCGTCGGAAAGACGTCGTGTTGAATGGCGAAAGTAGGGAAGGACTCGGAGTTAACGATGGCCGCCTCAGGCTCTCGTTGTCACCACAACTCGTCTCTGGCTTAGCCATGGCGCTGAGAAAATTATCTAATCCCCTTGTCCCACATCGGTACTCGAAACAGCAACTACAGAACTACATTGCTTTCGTCACTGGGGCGTTTATCATTGTAGGCAGTCACTGCCTCCTTGATCAACTACAGACGCACGCATATACACGTCCTGAAAAGTACCCGATTAAAGAACCCCAGACTCATCTTGTCTTGGCTTGTCGTTTCTTCGCCTTTTGGAGCGACTCCCTCCTCTCCTCCAATTTCGCTTTCTGTGTTTAACTTAGAAAATAGTAACCAGCAAGCAAACTCAAGACACTCACTTCGGCAGCACGCTTTCTCTCGCTGTATTTCATTTTTTCGTACAGCTTGCGCTGCTTGTTGCTCATCATCATCTTGTTCATGTCCTCTTCCGCATCAGGAACGCTTGGCCCTTTGGCTTTATGCGCCTGCTTCTGCGATTTCGCTACTTCGTGTTCGAAAGTGCCGGAATCGACGCCTGCTGCTTCAGCCTCGAGTTCAACTCCACGGAGGGCTGCCGCGTCGTCGGTTGCTGCCGCGATAGCCTTCAGAGTAGCTGCCTCCGTCGACTGTGACTCCTCTTCATCGGTTGCCTCGTCGCTTACTTCGTCGCCATCCTCCATAGTAACATCCTCTTGCCTAGGTTGAGCCAGAGGGTCATAGGCTCCGTCTCGCTCGCCGAAGGGACTCAGATGAGGTGGAAGCGTCTTGCCTTGTCCATAAGCGTCTTCGAGCAAGATCTTGCCAGAATTCATGCAATCAACAACCCATTGGGGCTGAACGTACTTTCTCCGCCGTCGCAGCTCCCGCTCTTCGTCTGTTTCGGTTCCCTTCTCAATAGCAGGCCGGTCGATTATGACGTGGGTGATGGTCGGATCATTCTCGCTGATGGGCGAACCAAAGCCCGAAGAAATGGGCCAACCGATACGCCCACCGGACGAACGCACAAGAAACTCGAATATTGGCCGCGATGTTTCGCGAGAAAGGAAGAATACGTAGGGAGCGAAGAGCGCGGATGGATGAGATTGGGGCAAGGATGATAATGAGTGCAGAGTAGTAAGATTGGGGACATCCTCTGAGTTGGATTTGGACGGTTGTGACATAAATTCTTCTTCTGCCTCTGGTTCCAGGTTGTCAACAGTGAGGACTTCAACAACTGCATCTAGAGGCTCAGTCGCCGACGCAGAAATCGTCTTGATAGTATGTCGGATATCTTTCCCCGTGACCTTCTTCCCTTCCGCGTTGACTGTGCCCTTCTGAGTATGGAAGGCGATAGCGTTAGCCTCTTGAAGGCTGAAAGCTCCCACACCGGCTCCCGCTTCATCTTTAGTGACGTCGATCGGCGGAGGATAGACAAGGTTTGTATCCGTATACAACTTGAAGAACACGAATCCGAGCAATGTCTGGTAGAGTTCCAGGAATGTGAGCATCACGCGGACGTCAACATCAGATGGGATCTATTCGCAAGAAGATCAGTTTCCGCCTTAAATTAAATTAAAATAAAAAATTATGTACACTTTGAGTGAATTGGTATGGTACGAGCCATGTCACTTGTTGATCCATGATTTCTGCCTGATAGTAAACCCCTTTAATTGATAAGAAGGCCTTCCGTAAGGAGTGAGTATGCATGACATAAAGTTGCCACTCAGCGGCGAGGCGAGAGCAGTTTTCGATGAGGGAGGGTGATACGCGAGAGTTGGACGGCAGAGAGGCAAATAAGAAAACCATACACAGAGCATCATCAATATCACGGACGGCATCGACAAATGTAGGATACCTAATACAAAATGAGTCTGCTTGTTGCGTATTAGAGGTGAACTTTGCTCACCTTTCCTTGATGATATGGTCTAATCGGTACACCGGCTTATTGTCTTCTAGACTTTTTGCGCTGCTCCATTCTCGTCTCCCAAGAGCGCGAGACAGTTTCTTTGCAAAGGCTTTATGTTCTCTCAACTTCTTCAACACGGGTTCGTGCGCAAGGTATGCGATGTCCTTGGTATAGTAGAACGAAGTCGGTACCGAAGAGCCTTTGTTTGCGCGTTTGCGACTGCGAGGTTCACGAGGAAATATCCCTTCGTGTGAGATTTATGGCCTGAGCAGTTAAGCGGTCGAACTCGAGGATATGCATACCCTTCAATATGCAGAGTCGCCTGAAATCCGCAAGGGAGCATTGTAATTTTTTGACCGCCATAGTACGTGTTATGTAGGCTTTGGCAGCCCCAGCCTTTCCCTTCTTTCTGAGACGACCCATTTCGACGAAGCGGGCGTAGTACAAATGCTTGTTGCGGGCCTGTTCGCGTATTTGGTGGAAGTGTTAAGGAGGAGTATCAGGTAGCAGAAGTAAATGAAGCAAAAATGTTACAGTGTGAATCTACAGTACTCTTATTCACCGGTTCGCGGCACGCGTGACCAAATCTGTTTTTTGATTGCCGGACCTGCCACTAGTGGCCAGTGTACACCCTGACTCTGGTCCGCCAAAAAAACAACACAGCTCGCAATTAAGCTACAGTGTTGCCAACCAGCTCATTTTACCTCTGCTCTAGTCTTCTCTAGTTATGAGGTGAGTGTCTCTGTTCTATTTTTTTCCAGTGCTAATCTGACGCTTCGATCTAGTCAATACGTGCACGTCCCTAAATCTGAGCTTGATGAGGCTCAGCTGCGTCAGTTAGAAGAGCATGAAATCAGTCAAGGGCCTCTGTCAGTGCTGCAGCAAGCCGTTAGAAATCACACGCAAGTGCTCATCTCTCTGAGGAACAACAAAAAGCTGCTGGCTCGTGTAAAGGCATTCGATAGGCACAGTAATATGGTGCGTGCTTGTATTTGTCTGTCATTGACCATGCTGAATTTTCTCTCGCGTAGGTTCTGGAGAACGTGAAAGAGGTATGTTCGTTCGAGTCGTTGCCTCGTGCTCGCCTGACGATATGCACAAGATGTGGACGGAAACTCCGAAAGGCAAAAATAAGAAGCCTGTCAACAAAGATCGTTTTATCAGTAAGATGTTCGTAAGGTGAGTGTAACGAGTACTGCTTCTGCATGGCTATCGATGAAAAAGTTCTCTGAACAGGGGAGATTCGGTCATTTTAAGTGAGTGGGATGGCTGCCGTACTAATATTCGATGATGCTGATTTTCATACCAGTTTTACGCAACCAGGCATAAAATGCATTTTCTGCGTCGTGCGTTGTCATCGGGTAAATCAGTTCACCCACTTGTATCTGGAGCTCCCAAGGGGTTGGGTGATAGTCCTGGATCTTCTTCACTCATCATAAAGGCTAGGCGCCTGGGTCACTTTACAGTAAGCTGGAGTGGTGATTTGTATCGATCGTTGTGACGGTATAAGCATTTCCATGTATGTATACAACCAAAAGGTGTCAGCTTTCAACGCGTCGAGATGGTGTTTCTACAGCCTTTCGTCGTCCTCAATCGCTTTGATTGCATCAAAGATCTCGCCCAGTGCAATCCAGCCGAAGCTGCTCGCACCGAAAGTATCATGCTCTACCTGCGAAACTCTCCAAGCCGTCCACGCGCGAGCAAGCCAATCTTCACGTGGGGAATCGTCCTCTCCGCAGATATTACCCCTCACGAACTTGACGAGGTGGGCCGTTTGTTCTCTCAGCTGGGCCATCGCATCTTTCCTCTTCCGTCTCTGCGAACACTTCGCCACTATTGTTCCGACGACGGCCTCCGCCTCGGTCAGCATGACGTTCCTGGAATGGGATAGAGAGTTGATAGCGCAAATCGCCTGCAATTCAATTGCGTATTGAGCCAATAAGTCCACAACGAATTTGAGGAATTCGCTGTGAGGCTCGGTGTCAATGAATCCAGAGACTCTATCCTCGACAGCTAGGAAAATGGGATCCTTCGGATGATGTATACAAAGCTCGGCGAAAATGTCATCAAGCATTGATTCATCGTCATTTTCGTTTTCATCTTCTTGGATAAGATGGCGTCGCTGTCTTTGAGCTTCTTCTTTCGCAGTGTCCAAAGCTGGTAGATTAATGGCGCGGAATAACATTCCAATAGCCCGGCTACTTTCGTAGAATGAACCTTCAGAGTTGTTGAGATCGACGGTTTCGGGGGCGTTCCAGTCCGGTTTGACTTTGTTTGGCTTGGGTAATGTGTTCACGTCTACCGGTGTCCCACTTTTGGGATAATCCACAGCGTCGCTGTGGATCTGTCCTAGATCGAGACACTTTTGATCGAATATCCCCTTCTCATTTTGGTCAGCTATAACGAGCCATGTTATAGCGACCAATCCAAGAATCTGAAAAACAAACTAAGTGCCATCTTTACGTGGAACAACGACGGAGACGGACATCACTGTTGATATAGTCTGCCACGAAGTCAGCGACGTCTTCCATCGTGCTTGGATGCGGCAAAATATGTCTTTTGGCTGCTTTGTACTCGGCGGGTGGGTGATTGCATCTCGGCGGGAGCAACTCTTTCATCGTCGTGACATTGTAAAGATCTCCGTCGAGATCTCCTCCTCCGAGGTATGAAGGCAAAGGTCTTTCGCCTGACGAGGAAGTTATCATCGTTACATATCGGGAGAGTAAGCTTGATAAACTATACCTTTGACGGAAAATACAACGCTGTTTGGAAGACGCTCTTTTGCAAGGGGCGAGTTTGGTGGCGGCTTCCCGATCGCTTGAACGATCTGTACGTCGCCTGGATGTATCGTGGGCGATCGCGAGATGAGAACGGGTCCTTCTAGGTACTCGACCGATTGAGTTTGTGGTATCTCGATGCAGGCAAAGATTTGCCCTTCTTCTAAAAATCCATGAATGTCGGCAACGCCGACAAGGGTATAGCCATCAGGAACAGGGATTCGAGCGTGATGTTTGAGATCACGAAGAATGTGATGGCGAGAGAACTCTAACAAAAGGCGATAAAACCTATTGCCTGTTGGTGGGGTAAGATCCAGTTTGGATAAGTTCTGGAGTACGGAAGGCAATCGATATGATGCTGCCAGACCAAATTGCTCCATTGTGCTGGCGGCATGGCTAAAAGACGTGGTAATCTGACCCACATCATGGACAGCTGCGTCCTGTAGCTCCTTGAAGACGGTGTACTGCACACCCAGATCCTCCAAAATCATGATGAGAGGTCGATTGAGATAATACCTGCTCGGTCTGACGAATGCCTGGGCAATCTCAACTTCTAGAGACTCCGGGGCGTCGAACTTAACCACAGATGCGCGTATACCGATGACATTTCCCTGGAGTGTGTGATCGACACTGATCATCCCTTTCGAACCCCCAAACCGGATCTGGAAACAGCGGGGATACGTGCGGATGCGATGGGTGACCCGTTTTCGCCCATGCTGAAGTTGTCGCCAAATATTGCGAGCCATGTCTTTCGAGAGAGTTCCAACCCCGTCAGTGAAAGACCAATCAGAATCTGGTGACTTGATGTCCTCCAAGGGGAGGATTTCTTCAGCGCTGGCACAAATAGAGGGATCAGTTGTGGTGAAAGCCTGCGAGATTCTGGCGCCATAGCGGGCTGGACAGAAGATGAGATTGCGATCAAATTGAAGATTATCGAAGTTGCCTAGACGTGAGATAATTGTGTGCGCATCGAAACGCTGGCCATGAGTATCTAGAAACGGTTTGACAAACCACACTGTATGAGATTTTAGGGCTGACTGAGAGTAGGCCAGGAAATGGAAGTCTCGACTAGCAATGCGTAATCCATCATGGAGTATGCGCCGCACCCAGTTGTTGATGAAGTTTGGCCCGTCAACGTCCCGATCGTGTTGGTATTGCAAACCGCTTTCATCCACGAAACTTATCCGGATGAAGCTATCAAGATTGTCGGCGTAGGTTCGCGTGACTCGATTTGATCGTTCCGGTAACGGACCCGCCAGCCTCATAGTAGTGGGAGTCACTGAGACATGGTAACAATCGAACGTTCCGCTGTCGGCAGAGTCACGATAAAAGGATGATGGGTACATGGAGAAGTCCCGCTTGCAACGAAGAAAAAGTTCCTGAAGAGTTTGATCCTGGTCAAAGTCTTGAACGCTCATTCCAACCTGAGACGCAAAGTAGCGTAACATATTTGATGCATATGTCGGCCCTTTGTCCACGACAAGCCGATCAATGGAAGAACGAATTTGCAGAATCTCCTGAACATCGACAGTTAGGCCACGAAGCATCGCCTCTACCTGGAATGCGACCGGCCAATCCAGTTTCTCTAACCATGTATTATACTTGTACAGATTTTCCTCTGAGAATATTCGGTCCTATAAGAAAACCTCCGCGGCGTACGGAGGTGCGTTTTATCGCATAGATGCCGAAATGTCTTCAAATCTTCGCCACTGTGGCAGACAAGTCGAATAGCAAGGGAAGCGTATGGAAGCACGCGAGTGTAATCTGGATCCGTTGGGAAAAGGTTGCAGACTCGCTTTCGCTTCGGTTGCTGCAAGTGTCCTAAAATGGACATGAACATATTTGTGATAGAGTCTTCTTCCGCTTCGTAGGTTGGTGCTGCCGTCTCGTAAATTGGTGGAGAAGACAATGAAAAGAAGATAGCAGGGTAGTGTGGGTCGTCTTCTGTAGAAGACCAAGCGACATGGGAGAAAGGGATTACGATGATATTAATCATACTGGACCCAACAACTTTGATGCGGAGCTCTCGCTTGTCGTCTCCAAAACGCAGATGGCAATCGCCCGAGACCGACTTTTCCCATTCAATAGCAAATAGTCTCCTAGTTTCCCAGCCAAACTGCAACTGCATGATAGCGATTGATGTAGACTGTAAACTTTTCTTCCGCGCTTCACGTTCAAGTTCGATCTTGGATGACACGTAGGCTGTCTGCTCCAGCTGTCTGATACTGGCTGAGGACGGCGGATTCTTGCTAAGAGCAAATACGATATTTCTTCCCCCTGGGGACATACGATGGGTGGGTGACTTGCCCTCATAAAGCCTCAGGAACAATTCTCCGATCTTCTTTGTGGGGACTGTCAGAAGCCCACAACC
>QLPN01001251.1:0-33557 GCA_003314395.1 Albatrellus ellisii
CCATGGGATCACGCCCGTGTACCATGCGCAACCCATGTGCGAACAGGGCCGGTACTACCTGCACGAACTTTTGCGGGGCATCTGGGACACGAAAAAGACGTCGGGCAGTGGGACTGCAACAGAAGATAGTGTGATGCTCATGGTGGAGAAACTCTGGCATAGTGGAGTTGCAGGATACCATGCTCTATCTGTGAGCTTCGGGTTGCATCGACAGCGCAAGTCAATTCAATACCTCACACTTGGGTTCAACTGTGTATATATATGCACAATGTAGGCTATAAATATCAACATTGGAATTTGACGGATGTATTTCTATTGTAATCCAGATAATGCTACTAAAGGCTGCCGTGAGTAGCAACAAAGCTACATGTGGGGTCAACTGATCAAGAGCTCATGCAAAGCACAGTTGTGAAGGGAAGGTGGGCGGAACACACGCGCAAAACAGGCCGAGGAAGTCACTCACCTAACGACTATGTGGTGAGCATCGATGGCCAGTGAGGCGAGACGAGTCAGCCGGATGTTATTGAGCAGAATCAATGGAGAGTCTTTTCAACAACACCACAGGGCCACCGAGTCGATCTAAAGCCCCAACGTCACAAAACCTCCACCCCGCTCCTCGACATCCTACCCACGCAGATAACAACCAAGGCTCCTCCACACCCTAAGCTGTCCCTTCACAGTCCGACACCACAAGCAGGAGAGAAAGAGAGGGAGGATTGAGGGACGGTTCGATGCAAGTAGTCCCAAGGACGTGCTATCGACAGCGTACCCATGGCAGCGGTTTTGGCGGCGGAGCCAGCAAGTTCGTTGCCAGCGATGCCTTATGTCTCGCGACTCAATGGATAGTAATTCGGAAACCAGGGGCGCGCGCAGCGTTGCCGCACGTGTCAGGGTTTTGCGGTCCGGACGCAGCCATAGTGGATAGAGGGGCCTTGACTCCTGCTTGGTTATAGAGACTGATGCAGAATGGATTGAAGCATCGTATGTCTGGTATTGCGAATGATCTCTGGTACAAGGCGAATACCGACCAATTCACTCCCATATGTCGAGAGCTCACCAAGATGATAGTGCAAAATACAGTAGACCCAGCCGCCCCAGATCCAGACAACTGGACCAGGTATGGAATACGAAAGGATGGATATCGACAGGAGGGATGTTGACACGAATGTGGTTTCTCTACACCTGGAGGATTACCTAGCCCAGTAGACGTCTCTCCCAGTCATTCCATGCCATAGAAGGAAACGGTGGTGCAGGCAAAGACAGTGGCATCAAACGGGGAGCTGAGGCTCTGGATACGATGAAAGCATCAGTTGAGAAGGTACTAGCAAAAGATGCGATGAAGGCGTGTAGGACATCACGGCACGCAGTTCCTCTGCCAGGTCTCGTACATCGAGGAAGGCGAGCAAACTGCTAGTGTACGCGTTGTCCGCCCAGCCCACGAGTGTCCGAGCACGACTTCAATACACTGGACGTCCGTGTTATTGAGGTGGGCGGTTCCATCTAGGCCAGCATTGACAGAGGGGGATGGGGGTTTCCACAGGTTTAGGCAGTGCAGTGGTGCAGCCGCAATGCGGTGACCTGCTGGTGGGTGGGACGGTGGTGTATGTGTGCGTGTGGTTGCGTGGCAACGCGAGGTGGGTGACGCTGGTGCGTACGGATAGTCGCGATTGGGAGGCATGCTTACAATCATACGCGGAAACGTCAGTCAGATATCGCGGCGATGCGTGCTTCGTCGTCTTTCAACAGTTGCTATTGTCACTTTCAAGCCATTTTCTGTAGCCCGCCGGTTAGGGGTCGGCGGATCTAGAGTATACGGCGCCACGAAGTTCTGCCGATACGGGTACGACGTCGTCTTGTGGCGGTGAACTTGAGCTACATACGTCCCGTGGGATCCGTACTATTGATCGGGAGCATGTATCCTGCCTTGTCAGGTATCACGTTGAATAATGATAGTGGGACGTGGTCACGACCACAGAAAGCAGATCAATGTGAGTCACGTAGTGTATCAGCGTGAAGCCTGTGATTGAGATATTGAGAGACTATCATTACAATACGGTAACGTAACGTTGACTACAACGTAGTCCACTTCAAAACACAATGGACAGATACATATCCAACAAAGAATAGAGAAAAATAACGATGCATCAGGCACGTGTGAAAGCGTACGCTTATAGGCAATACAAGACAGCACACTAACCTAGCAGAAGACTTGTTCTGCTGAAAGACGTGGCTCGGCCTCGTGCCTTTTGTGGCGTTCCGTGAACACATATATAAGACGGGCAGAACCCTGTGTCTTGCCTTCATTCGCATCACTTCTAGATATCATGAGTCACTCAAGCCGAAATCCCAGCGCTCGAGGTACCAGAGGTGTCAGAGGTGCCAGTGGCAGAGGTGCCAGTGACGGAGGTGTCATTGGCGGCGGAGGTGCCAGTGGCGGAGGTGTCATTGGCAGCGGAGGTGCCGGTCGCGGACGTGGAGTCCAAAGCAGCTCTCCTAGTAGAATTGGCCCCTCTAGGGGTTCAACTCTAAGAGTGGGCGGCAAAACTACCACTAGCAGCTTGTCGGTGTTGTTCCTACCCTCCCTAGAATCGTGTCTTACCATGTCTCCTTCTAGGATCTACAAAGAAGTTTTTACTAGAGGGCCCATACCAGTCACTTTGACTACTACACGTTCTCTACAGGCCGGTGGCATAAAATTTGGTCGTGCTGGGCAGGCAATCCGACTCCGCACCAACTATTTCCCAGTCGTTTTTCGTGATGATATGGATTTACACGAATATACCGTTACGATAAAACCAAGTAATAAAGAACACAAACCACCACGCCAGCCAGATATGGTAAAGAGAATATTTCACCTTGCAATACAGATAGGCGATATCAATAAGGACTTTGGACCACACATCACTCACGACCGTAGCTCCAAGATACTTTCAAAAATAATGCAACCACTGGAGAAAATGTATCCTGTGATGTATACCGACGAGCTCAAACCAGCCGCAACAGGCAAAGAAAAAATCTTTTACTTGCACACTGAACACACACATAACATCGACTTTGGTGCCCTGAAGAAGTGCGTCCATAGCCTATGCTCATTGCTACAATGCGTCGTACTCATTGATGTACAGACACGTCCAGGGTTCTCGCCAGTTCAACGAACCCAGCGTGGCCATATCTGCATTGAATATCATTCTGGCTGATCAACCAAACAAATCCGATGAAGGTGTGATGACTCGTGAAAACAAATTCTTCCCCCAAAGAAGTAGATCCGAACTCGGTTTTGGTCTGGAAGCCTGGACGGGTTTCTGCTATTCTGTCCGCCCAGTATGTGGGCAGGTGGTGGTTAACGTCGATACGTGTACATCGGCCTTCTATAAGGAGGGGAATCTGGCCGCTGCAATGGAAGCGTGCGGCAATGATAATTTGGAAGCATTTGTGAGGAAACTCCGTATCACGTACAATAATGACAGGTATATGATTAAGGCGCTCGGGCCTCTTCCGACATCATCCGCCGGTAAAAATTTGCTCAAGGGTACGTTATTCAACCCTTGTTGTTGCGCTTGCATCATGACCTCGCCAACGGTTCCTTTCAGGACGTACACGGCCTTTGAATTACCCTCAACTTCCCTTGGTCTGTATTGGCAGAGACACCGTGCCCCCGGAAGACTGCTCTATCGTATCTAAACAAAATTGCAAGGACAAAGTACTACTCGGCAAGGTATCTCAGACCATGATTGAATCCGCTACACGATGTCCCGCTGAAACCGCGCGACTGATCGAGAGCGTGGGTCTGACATACCTCGGCCTCAATGGCAGTAGTGAACTCCTGAACAGTCTTCGCATAGAAATTGGAAAAGAGATGGCTGTCGTTGACGGTCGGATCCTGCGACCTCCTGACATTCTCTACGACACCGTAGCTGGCAAAATAATCGTGGACAAGACCTTGGTTAGCTGGCGCATCCCTCATTTTCATTCGTGTGGCCAGGCTTCTTCGTGGATAGTGCTAATTGTTAAGGATAATAAACCTAGCTTCCGTAATGAGAAGCTGATGGTATCCATTTCTGGTTTTGTGACAACGTGTATACAAATGGGTATACAAATGGATAATAAACCCAGCTTAATCCACGAGGTAGACGTGACGGTGCACGTAAAGACAGACGATGATCACACCCGGGAATCGGCCCGACATTTCATTCATACGGAGGTCGCGAAGGTGTGCCAGGGCCCGCCCGACCTAATTCTGGTCATCTTGTCAAGCAGTGACAGGGATATTTATGCCGGGATCAAATCCACGTTCGAGATGCGTGGTGCTATAACCGTCTGCGCCCAGGGAGATAAATTCCGGCGATCTGAAGCGAATTATTTTTCTAATATGGCGCTCAAAGTGAACACGAAGTTGGGTGGCGTGAACTACGTCGTGGACTCTGACATAGTTAGAAACCTACGCGACCGCAAGACCATGGTGGTGGGTATGGATGTCACGCATTGCAGCCCTTCCTCAATCACAAAAACGCCTTCCATCGCCGCTGTTGTCGCGAGCGTCGACCCAAATTTCGCGCTGTACCCAGCCAGCCTCCGCATCCAGAAATCAAAGAAAGAAGTGCGTTTTATTACAATGCATTGTTTATCCACTCTCTCATTCATTGGTTATACAGATGATCTCAGAGCTAGCGGGAATGATGAAGGAAAGGCTCGAAGAGTATCGATTACAGAATAAAAAAAACCTGCCTGAGTGCATCCTGGTATACCGTGACGGAGTGTCAGAGGTAAGTATACACCTTCATCTCGAGGCCCTTCGCAGTTCTAAATTCAGACTATCGGACTCATAAGGGCCAATATCAAGCCGTCGTGGACCAGGAGATCCGTGGAATGATAGAGACTTTCAAAAAATACACAGTCAACTCGAAACAATATAACCCCAAGCTGACCGTCGTGATCTGCGGAAAGCGGCACCATACGCGGTTCTTCCCCACGCGATCGGCGGAAGCTGATCAAAAAAATGGCAACCCACTCCCAGGGACTGTGGTCGACAGCGGAATCAGGTCCGTGTCCAACTTTGACTTTTTCCTGCAGGCGCATCGCGGGGTCCAGGGCACGTCGAAGCCGACCCACTATTTCGTTCTTCGAAACGGAATAGGACTTTCGGCGGATGAACTGCAGGGGTTCACGAACGCGCTCAGCTACTCGTTTGCGCGCACGACGGGTGCAGTGAGCGTCGCCCCGCCCGCGGTCTACGCGGATCTCGCGTGCGAGCGGGGTCGGTGTTACCTGCACAAGTTTTTGGTGGGTGGCAAGAAATATGAAAAAATGATAAGTGGAATCGAGAAAGACATTGACAAGGAGGCCAGGGTGTGGAAGGACGCTCTGACGCATTGGAAAGAAGTTCATCAGAATTTGCAACATTCCATGTACTATATATGAGGCTCAGGTTGTGTGCCGACACTTGTGCCTACTTATCATAGCAAATAGTTTGATTAATAGATTGGACATCAGAATAACTACTATACGATGGTTATTCGCTACTTTACATTAGTAGTTATCACATCTCGTATGGACTAGACTATTTGGTTCAGTTATTTTATTTTACTTTCTGACTTAATTCAGTCTTGTAGACTCTTCTTGTTCATGCAAATTCTGGGTGAATAAGGCTATTCTTAAATAAGTGTCATAATCCATTAAAGAATGTTGAGGCTAAAGCCTGATATTCTAGAAGTGATCTCATCACTTGCTTCTTCACTTGTTATACCTGAATTGACTGTTCTTCCACTTCTGTGGTACCATACACTGTCACCACCTCTTTTGGCAGTGGCCAATTTAGACTGGCCGATTCATTTTATTTTATTTTCTAGTAAGACTACTCATAGGTTGAGAGTATACCCAATTACACATAAAATAACCTACAAATTTGTGTACCTGTGGTTACGATACCCTACCCTACGTTATTGTCTATTGAGTATGTAGCCTCCATGTGAGACATACCGATACAAGCGACACTAGCCCTCTCCACCGCCTGGGTACGTGGCCGGGGAGACGACCATCAACTGGGGCCACACATGGTGAAGTTTCCCAAGTTACTGGTAAATTTGACTAAACAAATGTTCGTGTGCACAAGCACAGTTACATGAAGACTCACAATTGCCTTCAGGGTGGAGAAGAGAAAAGCAACATTGTGGGAAAGGTGATTCCAGCGTCCACTAGTAGTAAGAGTAGCACAATGTGCGTCATAGGTCAGGCAATCTAGCAGGAAGCGTTGGACAGCCTCCCCTTGCACACCACAAGATAGGCAACATGCTGGTACCACTTTATGAATACGGTGAAGATGAAAGGGGGATAGTGGATACGTAGCTGAAATGACAGGCTGGCCTGCACACGACTCAATGTGGCTTTATGGATCAGCTTTAGGAAAGAATTAGATGGCAATCATGGCTCAACCAACTTTCCGGAGCCTCTGATATCTGGAAGAAGCAGCCCATCTATTTGATGTCAGAGGTGGTGTACTGTTGACGCATGGCCACATGGGCATTTTCAGAATAGCTGGGAGGTCTTTCAGGCAACAAATGACTCACTACTGCATCTCTGGTAGCATCGTCGGCAATACCACACCCTAATGGACCACTACCCAGAACAAGGTTAGCGTATGTCCCAACAGGATCGTCTTCTGCAGTGGGCATATAGCACACATCAATGCCTCGACAAGATATCTCCCAGTTGAGATGCAGCTAGAGATGGGCTTTGACAGTACCCTGGTTGTCGAGGCTAATGCAAATGGGTTGTGTTTCGCTTTTTGGATCAATTCTAATGCAGGGAGTATGCCCACGAACTCGCTCCCATAGACAGTATGATCAGATAACTCACCCAGCCGGTGGTGCAATGTCCAGTAACTTACCACCCCTTATCCAAACTGCTGCCACGTCCACCCGACCCCCTTCGGCAGATCCATCACAGTAGATATTGGTCCCATATTCCTGCTGAAGGGATTACACTTTTGAATTCACGATTGAGATAATCAGCAGCAGTAAGCGAATGGAATGCTGTGCGATGGGATGAATGGCCTCTACAACTGATGAGTCAATACAGTAAATGCGAAAAGGATGATGGAACGTCATAAGATAATGTAGCGGCGCCGTGTGGGAACAATGGCCCACCAAGGGAGACAGTGGGTGCATTGTAGGCAAGGAAGCGAGTCAAAGAACAGCACGATAGCATTGCCTATATCGATGGGGAGAGTGATTGGTGGGTCCAACTGGTGAATGGGAAGGTGGTTAGAAAGGCCACCTGATGCTGGATAGATGTCAGGGTGTTGGCTCCCGTGGGAACGCCCCATACTGTACTGGACCTTCGGTAGAGCGACCCCCGTGTACAGACAACGCTGGGCGATGTGGAGCGTGCCAGTCGTCATAAGGCAGAGATATTTATATTTAGGCAGCGTCCTCTCGTGAGCTTCGAGTCGAACATGACGTATGAGCGAGGGTGCGTGACGATGGTATTGCATTGCGCCATCTCAGCGGGTCGTCGCGTGCCGACATCATGGCCAAAAAGACCACATCGTCTACAAAGGCGAGTTCCCTGTTACTTCTACCAGTCTAGCATCGTACACTATAGTATGGCATGGAGAGCGCGGTCACTTTAGCCTATGCCACCGTCAATGTAGATCACTCTGCTGCATCAGCCATCTGATGCGAAGGTCATGAACAAGGCGAGGTACCCTTACTCTGGGCTTTAGAGAGTACAGGTGCTGTAACCCCTCGCAGGTCCAATCACATGTACCTTTCTTGGTGGACCACACGAAGCCTGGTGTATGTTTTTGTCCTTTTTGTACGGTGTATATCTTTTCTTTTTATTATTACTATATTTCGTGCGCTATATACAGATAATGCAGCTAAGACATGCACTGTGTTTTAGCGTGTCGCACTGGTAAGGTGGCGACGACGGTGGACGCACGCGTGTGCGCTGCCGTGTTGGGACTGCGGCGACGCAAGTGGGGGGCATGCTCACGCTGTCTCATCACAGCAGCGGTGTCGTAGGTGGACAGGATATGCCTGCGCCGTGCCAAAGTTGTGCCTGCGTCATCTTGAGCAGACGCAGGCGCGCTGGCGGGTAATAAGGTATACTTGCGCCATATTGAGGAGCCAGCATGTGCACGGGTAAGGTATGCCTTTGCCTTGAGGGAACGTGGGCCATGTGGCCATATATTGTCTTGAAGAGACGCACGTAGGCATGTGGGAAAGGTGTGCCCGCGCCCTGTTGAGGAGAAGCGGACACACCCGCAGGGTGTACCTAGGTCATCTCGAGGAGGCACATGCGCGAAGGCAGCATACGCCTTGGTCGTCTGAGGAGACGCTGGCGGGCGCAGATGAGGGCGCTCGCGAATAAGAAGGGCGCACAAGTGATAAACGAGACGAAAGAGAGAGAAGGCATGATCGAGAGACGGTGTGGTCGAGAGAGACGGCGCGCGCGAGAGTGTGATCGGGAGCGAACAGGGAATGGCGGGTGGGGGAGGGAGGTGAAGAAAGCGACGAGCGCAAATCCGCAGTTGCCCGCGTTTAGGCTCATCACAGTCAAGGCGAAGGAGGGAGATGGCAGACTCAAAGAGACAGGAGAGAACGAGGAGAGTGAAGACCTGCGTGTGCGGCTGTCCGAGTCGCTGTAGTATCGCTAGCATACCTGTAAAGTAAGGATAAAGAGGACAAACACAAACGCGCACTCGTGCGCATTTGGGCTCGTCATGGTCAGTTGAGGAGGGAAAGATGAAGAGGAGACACACCTGTTGTGTGATGAGATCAAGGTAAAAAAGTAATGCCCTCACGAATTCACGCGTATTGCCACGCCTAACCCTAACTTCGATTTTGAGCGATGACAATTTCCTATCCCTGAACAAACTGATCGGTCTTATGGGCAGGAGGGTGAAAACAGTGTTCGTAAGAGAAGGCTTGAACCGAGTTGTGCAACGAGACTGCGCCATTGTTGAAGACGAGTGTGGTCGGGCCAAACTACTTCAGGTTCTAATTGTTTTCCCTTCTATCAGGGCAAAATTTTCATGTCGCTTAGCGCACTTTGAATGTCCAGAGTACAGTATATTCGTCAGCAGAAATGTTTATGCCGACGGCAGCCAACGCTTCCAAGTATAGTATGTGGCGCTAAGGTTGGACGATGTCGGCAGCTCTAGAGTCGCAGCGAAGACCTGCGCAACACACTGCTAGCAAAGCTAACACATAGTGATATATGCCGGCAATTCTCTTGTTTGTCCCAAACCCAGTCGTTCGAACACTAATCGGTTTCGCACCCAATCAAAAGCTCGCACACAAAGAACAGATAATACGACGCTACTTTTTTTTGAGGAGTGCCTACGAGACAACCTGTGGTGCTGTACAAGAACCTAGGGTGCAACAAAAACCAAACCTAGCGCAAAGACCAAACCCGTCCACACATAAACTAGCAGACACAACAATAAAACAAAGGGCAAGGGCAGGTGGGTGACGCAAACGACAACAAGCGAGAATGAGCAAACCGAAAGCATGAGACAAGGAGAGGAAAAAACTCCTATCGCTCAAGGAAACTCCGACCTAACACTCTGGATGAGGAGGATCCGACGTCTAGGGACCCTACATGACAGATCTGCCACAGTCCATGGACGACTCCTCAGACCCTTCAGCCCACTCGACAAAAGAAACCTATACCTACACAACCAAATCCAAATTGTCCTATGCGGGACTTATCTCGAACAGCGTTCGAGACAATAGCAGGGATTTTTGACCCTGCGTGGGGTCAGCAAAGAATCCTTCAACATTGGCTATTGTCCTAAGCAGGATGCACCTCGAGGCAATAGCCAAAATTCAAGCTTTTATAAATAATTCCCATGTCAAAATGCATATCCAACAACATTTCTGCCGTCCTGCGCGGGACTCATCTCAAACGGCGTTTGAGGCAATGGCCGGTATTCGAGACTTATTGTGGAGTCAGGAAACCGAACTATAGCAGAAAGATTGCATTCATTCTAAGGACTCACCTCGAATGCAACGGCTACGCGCGGAGTCTTGAAACAGAAAGAAAACAACTAGCAGGCATTGTGAAAGAGGCTGGGGCAATTGATTAGCCTTATATAAACTCCTGTCTAAATTCGAAAAAAAAAAACAACTCCCGATTTGGCTGTCAGGAAATCAGCCACGACTCAGCAACACCGTGACTCTTGTCTCACAGTGGCCAAGTATTACCCCCTATCCATGGTTCGCCGCCATATGCCTGAACTTATCAAGAGAATCGTCGGTAGGACCTATCATTGTATGTTTAGCTGTAATACTATAATGCAATATGCTCATGTGACGCCACGAAAGACTCGTCGTGCAATGCATACGGTACGACGCGGCGGCACAGCCTAGAGTGGAATGATACGGATTAATCGTGCAGATGGAAATAGTAGCGGTTTATACATGTATATGCTCTATCGTCTATGTATGCTGCCCCTTCAGGCAGTCATGAGGTAAACTATAAGCTACACAGGAAAGACGTCATGCATCATGTTGAATGATAACAGCGGAACGTGGTCATGAGAATCCGACGAGAGAAAGTACTAAAGTAACAGCGTGAGTGATAAGTATGAAGCTAGAGATTGAGAGCTGTCCATGTCCATCCGACTACCCGATGCCCATTACAGTACAGTAAGATAACGTCGACCATGTGGTCCACACGAAAACTTAAGAGACATATACGGATCCAGAAGGAATAGAGAAAAAGAAGGGAAACAACAATACATCCGGCACACGTGGAAGTGTGCGATCATTGGTAATACAGACGGGACAAGACACGAACGCACTGTCTTGATGAGAAAAGCGGGACGCTGTTCTGGAAAGAGACGGAAAACGGTGCAGTGTACTAAGGATTAGGGGGCCTGAACTCGTCCCGCGGTCACATACGACAAAAGGTGGACAACCTTGCTAAATGAAGTGACCATCGATCCCATGTCGCAGGCCCCTAAGGAAGAAGTCGGGATGCACACTCCAAAATGCACTGCGCAGTCCTTCTATAGAGGAGCATGAGGAATTGATGCGCAGTAAGCAGTGTCACGCAACGTGCTGTCACTGCCATGTATGGGGGACGAAGGGATGATTGTCCGATACCCCGCTAGCGAAATGGACCGGGTAGGACGGCGGCAGGTATGACGTGTTGGAGGCGCTGAGCAACGTTCCTCGTGCGTATACGTGCAGAAGGGTCGTGACTGCCATGCGACCCGTGCCACTAATGGGCGAGGCATTCGGACCCGGTGTACCTTGCACGGGTACGAAGATGCGTGCGATCCTGAACTATCCGAATCGGCGTGGGCATATTAGGGGTGTAGGGCATGTTGGTGTCGATAAGTGACGAGGCTGCGCCGAAAGAGACTAGTGGGGTGATTGATGATGATGATGGTAGAGTGGTGATACAGAACGCAGGATGACTCGCCGTGCGGTGCAAAGGGAATCAGTATGCGATTACACATGGTCAGGTCGAGTCATAATATAGGTGGCTGGCAGCACAGAGACAGACAAATGTGAAGGCGAGGTAAAAATAGCGGCCAGAAAGAATCGGAGACGTGTGAGGGATGCATATGATGTTTCCGGATATGATGTGCGCAGAATTTGGGCAGCTGTCCATATTCTGCGAAGAATCCTCGAGGCTAATGAGACGTCTACGATCGGTGGCTAGATGTTTGCGCAGCTGGACGACTGCCAACGCGCGGCCACGAGATGCGCAGCATGCCGTCTTCGAGAGAGGCACTGATGTCCTTTACCTGTGGAATAACCAAGGAAAGCAGATTAGTTGTTTTGAAAAAAAAAAAGAAACAGAGAATTGTGCGTGCCTCGAGTCCCGAGGGAACGTCCAGAGTACGCTCAAACTTTCCATACTTGATTTCGTGGACCGGATAGCGGGGTAGCGTTTGGTTGACGGAATTGTGGAGGTCAGGGGGGGCCTGGCGCACACCAGAGATAGTAAGCTGGCCCTGTGGAGTGATTTGTACGTTGATCTCCTCCTTGCGGAGACCAGGCAACTCGAGAAGAGCATTGATGACGGAGGAGTCGGGAGCGTCGCGTATTTCCATGCTGAAAACGAGTGGGTTAGAAGAGAAAGGGAGAGAATGGAGGGCGAGAAGGTGCTTACCGAGGACGCATGGGGTCCTGTGAAAGAAGGCCGCGAGCACGGGCTGTGGCTCTGCGGCGGTGGGCGAGGACGAGCTGCATGTAACGGGTAGCGAGGGCACGGTCGAAAGCGCGGTGGTAGTCGGCGGTGGATGGAGGATTGGTAGAGTTGGGATTCATGACTTGGGAGAGACGCGAGGACTTGACGGTCATTGGAGGATGGGAGAGAGACTTTTAAGATGAGAGAAAATGGAGGAGCGATTTAGTGGACCCTCAAATTTATGGTGTTAAGAACACAGCCGCTCTTTTGGAGTCATCTCTGAATCATCCCGCCATGGTTTCGATCCCAGCTCGCGTTCTCCCCGGACCTTGTGTCATCGGCTTTTCGTTGGCCGAACGCGGGATAAGCCGGACAGCGCGGCCTGTGTGCCGCCGGCATAATCATTTATCTCTTGCTTTCATTCTCCTTTCTCCACACGAACAGCATGAGTAAGGTCGTCTTCGGTCTGCAATTCTCTTTCCTGCCCTCTTTTTCCTCATCTCTTACCCTCTGTCCCCGCAGTCGGAAATGTGCCGTACAACATGGGCGAGGTCCGCTCTCTTTCTATCCCCGGCTCTCCATCCCTCACCTCGTCTATTAGGAGCAATTGATCGATGTGTTCAAGTCCGTGGGTCAAGTCGTCGGCTTCAGGTTTGCCGGTTTCCCCGTCCATCATGCACCCTGCTTTGAATGCACTCTGCAGATTGGTATTCGACAGAGAAACAGGAAAACCGCGAGGATATGGTTTTTGTGAGTTCGCCGGTATGTTTCTGTTTTCTTCCCGTCCTTCCGTGCTCCGCATCCCACCGCTCATTCGTATTCGCTTGCCCCCCCCGTCATGTACACGTAGACCACGAGACCGCTCAGTCTGCCGTCCGCAACCTGAACAATGTCGATGTGGGCGGACGTCCATTGCGGATTGATCTTGCCGACTCGGATCCCTTTCTGGAAGGAAAAACTACTGTACGTGGCGAGCTTATCGATGGTGGTGAAACACGCGCACAGTGGCGCGAGCGCGAACGAGAACGCGACCGCGATCATTCAGGCGCACCGAATGCGTTCCTGCATGCCCTCCCGTCAGGGGTTCCCGTACCGCCTGGCGCGTCTCCTCTCGACATGATTAGTCAGACGCTCGCAACCATGAATCCAACACAACTCGTCGAGGTCCTTGCTCAAATGAAGGTACATCTTAGATCCTGTCCGCCAGATTGGGTTGCCCCGTATGGTCCACGCCGACTCTTGTGCCCGATGGCTATGACTGCCAAGCCCTTGAAATGATGACCCCATCATTTTTTGTCATATGTTACCTGTACGAATCGATCGGGCATGACCTTCTTCCCGTGTTCACCGTTTGTGTCACCGACTCCCATGTAACATCTTGATTTATCGGTCACTCACAGGCATTTGTCATCACGCATCCTGAGCAGGCGCGCGCTCTTCTCGTCGCTCATCCTCAACTTGCATACGCGTTATTCCAAGCCCTCCTGCTGAATAAGATCGTAGACCCCGCTATCCTTCAGGTACGTCCCTCGCCCACAGAAGCGCCTGCTTCCTCATCGAGCGTTTCTCCGATCGTGTAACATCTGTCTCGGAATGACTCCTCGAATGTGCCTCAAATGCTAGCGCATGCTCTCCGCTACAAGCATGCAGGGCGCGCCTCCCCCCCAAGCCCAGGCGCCCGCTCCCCTTATACCTGCGCCTGCGTCATTCCACACGCACATCTCACACCCGCATGCACTGCATGGGCTGCAGCACCCGCCACTGTCTGCCGCACAACCACCGCCGCCGCCCTTCTTCCACACCCCGCCACCATCTGCGCTCTTGCCTCAACATCCGCAGCCGCCACAGGTATCACCTCCACAGCAGCCGCAGGCACAGCAGCCGTACTACGGCACGGTATCGGGCATGCCCGCCCCACGTGCAGCGCCTCCGAGCGGCCTGGAAAACCTAAATATCGACGCGTCACACCGGGTGCGTGTCCTCCCAGAACGGCGCTGATAGCTGCAACATGACGAGTGCATATTAATGCAACGGTTATCCCACAGGCAATGCTTCTGCAGGTGCTCAGCCTCACGCCTGAACAAATCAGTCAGCTCCCACCCTCGGAACGCGATACGATTATGACTCTCGTGCGTATCTCGTTTTGATTCTTCGTCTTTGTCATCGCGACTCCTTGCTGTCCTACCGCAGCATGTAGCCCTTACTTGGGCAGAGTGTCCTTCACTCGCTGCCTCGAGCTTCTGCCCGAGACACGTCTTCGCCTACGTTTCTGTCCTTCATGATCCACGCGCATCCCATGTCCTCTTTAGTGTTCGTCTTCTAGTATGCGTGTGCTGATGGTTTTCATGTGTGACCGTGCATACATTTCCGTTCTACAGCGCTCGCAGCTTGGCGGCATGACCTGACGTGCGGCCCCGAAGATAAAAATACGCAAGCACTGGACGACGCAAAAAGCGGCACGGTATGGGGAGTGGGTGCAGGCCGTGACTCGGCTTGCACACCTGACACACCAGGAGGAGTCGGGCTGTTGCATGTTGAATTACATTTCTTAACTTAGGACCCGCATATCCACCTCCAGCGCCCTAATTCTGCATATGTGACTATTTTCCCCTGAGGTTACTGCACCTGCGCTACTCTGCACCGGGTCCACCCACACTTGTACGGTGCCGATGTTGCTGTGTCTGCGCCTCGGTGCTACTATGCACCTGTCTGCGTAATGACGATGATATTGGTGCTTCCACACGAGTACCGTTAACCGTACTCTGTTACACGTAGTGCACAGATTGGTCATGATTTCAGGAGATACGTGCATGCTGTGAACCCACGGTTTGTTGTACGAGACCGTCGCGGTCGATGGGTATACCACTGGCGACGGCACTGCGTTGTTGTGCGTCATAACACCCACTCTGCACTAGTGCTTGTAACCTCTGCAAGGCGGTTCCTGTACAGACGCAGACGCAGCGCGGCGCAGCGACTGGCAGTGCCGGCACTCGTCATCCGCGCAGCACAACGAGGCCGCAGCCCCCGCGCGGACGCGGAGATACCTCGGGCTGACAGACCATCATGACCATGAACAGCCACTGACGACGCGTAACATTGACGTGCTTTCACTACAAGGGTCCCGTGCCGGTTGCACGTGCCAGTGGTACGTGGCTGTGGCCATGTGCGGATCACAGATCGACCCGGAGATCCCGAACTTGTGGGCCCGGGTCGGGTCTCTGCGGCTACCTATTATGCCGATCTTAACACGTGTCCATCGCCGAACCTCCCGATAAGGCAACCTCTCGTACGTTAAAGCCGCGGGTGTCTGCCCGACGGGCCCGGCTCCTTACGGCGTGGTGTCCACGCCTGACTTGAATTTCTACCCAGCTTTCTACGTCTAATTACACATCGATTTCCTACGAAACCCAATATCAAACTTGCACATGAGTGAGAGGAATTCTTAATCCTCGCTACAGAAACACTACCGCGCTCCCGCAGCCCCGGTAGCCCCGCCGTCTACTCGGGCAACTGGTTCTGCAGGCTCCTAGACGCCTTGAGCCGCACGAGCTGGTCAGCGATCACGTCGAGCGGGACCATGGCCATTTTCGCCTTCGTGCCTACATCGTCCCGGTTGCGCACGTTCACCGAGCGGCTGTCAAGTTCCTCCTGGCCGACCACTGCGCTCCCGACGGCCGGCGTACACAGGACGTGTTTAGCATGTTTCGGCGCGCCGGTAAGAAGGCCGGCAAGTATACGCGTGGCAAATCAAGAAAGGGAAGACACATACGTTAGCGAACAGAAGCAGTACAGGCTGGAAACTTGCACGCACCGAGAATAAAGTTGTACTGTGCAATCTCGCCGTTCCTGATTTTCTTCGGAAGTGTGTTCTCTCCGTTATCCACATCGGCATAGAGCCCCAGGCCGCTGAGTTTCGCGGCAACTTCCGCCGCATAGTCTTTCTGCAAGCCCCCCGGATATGCGTACATGCAGACGCCGAAGCGAGTATGGGCGCAGCATGGGTGGAGCCGGGTGCGACAGACGACGATATTAACGGTAAGCAAGGCGTCAATGTCAGTAAGTTTTAAGATCCGGGAGCATTAAGCAAACGAGATGCATCCAAGGAGGTCTGGGTAGTAGAAGATTGACTGGCACTCACGTAGGGCACTGCAACGGGAATAACGAGGACTTGGCGGGGCGAGATCCAGAAGGGCCTGATGGATCAAAAAATATGCTATCAGTCACCGTGTCATCAGGTTCAAGACATAAAAATTGGTCGGTAGCCATCTCCGACTTCGTCGGCTTAAGACCGAGTCAAGAGCGCGGGTGCGTCTAGCCCGTCGGAGAAACTCGCGTCGTGCGACTCACCACTTGCCCGCAAAATGTTCTGTGATGATGGCAACAAATCGCTCAATGCTGCCGAGGATTGCACGATGGATGATGACAGGCCGGCTCGGCTTGGCGGGGTCCGTCGATTCTTCCGCTGAGCGGTACTTCAGCTTGAACCGTTCAGGGAGCTGGAAGTCGAGCTGTATCGTTGCGCACTGAAACGAACGCCTCAAGGCATCACGGATCGTGATGTCGATCTTGGGCCCGTAGAATGCACCGTCACCGGGGTTCAGCTCCCATTTCCCGGGATACTCCTTGTCCAGGGCGTTTCGGAGTTGCTAGGAGTTTTACGTTGATAAATCAGCCACGGACGATACTGCCAGCATGCGAGAGCATGAAGGATGTACCTCTTCTGCTTCGTCCCACGTCTCAAGAGAGCCCATGTAGTTGTCAGGACGCGTAGATAGCTCTAGGCTGAACTCAAAGCCGAAGACCTCATAAGTATGCTTCATAAAGTCGAAAAGAGCGTTGATCTCCTCTTCGATCTGTTTTATATAAGCGCTGTGTCAGTACATTGTGATCGGTTGAGGTTTGAGCAGTTCGTACCTGTGATGGCATGCAGAAGACATGCGTGTCATCCTGCACAAAACGTCTGACTCTTGTCAATCCAGTCAATGCGCCGCTAGCCTCATTACGATGAATGATACCGAATTCAGCCATGCGGATAGGCAATTCTCTGTAGCTACGATCACGAGAATCAAAAATGAGGCAATGGCCAGGGCAATTCATCGGCTTCAACCCCCATGTTTCCTTCTCGACGTCTAGCATAAACATATCGTCCTTGTAGTTTTCCCAGTGTCCAGAGGTTTCCCATAGTTTCGCATTATACATGTTAGGCGAGATAACTGTTAAAACGTCAACTAAATGTAATTATGGCCTCCCATATCATCCGAACGCACCTTCCTGATAGTTCCGCTTGTAGTATTCTCCCTATATGATCTATTAGAAACGAACATGAATGGTAGAATCCTCGTACCCGCAACATCTCAACGAGGGCGTTATAGATCCGGGTACCATGTGGCAACCAGAAAGCACACCCAGGACTAAGATCGTTGAAGAAGAACAGTTCTTGGTCCTGAATGACATTTCACCATGCGAAATCCGGCTAGCACCTCTGCATTAATGTAAAGTACCTTTCCTATCTTCCTATGATCTCGCCTGGCCGCCTCAGCGAGGAACGCTTTGTACTCCGTCAGCTGTTTCTTGTCAGGGAAGGAGATGCCATAGATCCGTTGCAAGGAGTCATTCTTGTTGTCTCCCAGGAAATACGACGCGGAATTCTGCGAGCGTGAAGATGTTGGTGCGTGATTTGACGATGGTATCACGCTGCGAACAAACCTTAGTGACCATGAAAGCCTTGATTTTGCCAGTGTGTGGGATATGAGGGCCGACACAGAGGTCAACCATGGGGCCACATCGGTATACCGTGGTAGATGTACCATCTGGGACCTTGGTCTCAATGAGATATTTCTTGTACTTGTTATACTGCAGAGTCCGATGCGTGAGTGAAAAATGGAGCACAGCGCTGGGAACCCTGTAAATACCCCAAACATCTCCAGGAGTGTCTCTTTCGAGACCGTCAAACGTTCAAACTTCTGACGTTCTTTGATCGCGCTCTCGGCGACTTTTTCTAGCGATGGATAGTCTGCATTGGTGACAGGTCTGCAAATCTAGATGTGAAAAATGGCGACTCGGCGGCACGCATGCAACCCACCTCTCCTCGATCGCCATCTCATAGAAAAACCCATCGTCCGTGGGAGGTCCGATGCAGAGATGACAGCCATAATACCGTTCAGCAGCTTCACCAAGTACGTGTGCAGATGAATGCCAGAAGACCTTCTTGCCTTGTATTCACGTCATTGCAGGTGTGGACCAGACTGATAATAATAAAAAAGAAAGGAACACACCTTCTGGATGTTCAAAGTCAAGCAGTTCTAGCCTACACGAGCCCTCCAGCGGTCTCTCTAAATCCCATAGTCCCCCATCCACCTTGACAGAACTCTGTATAATATCCATAAATAATCGAAAGATCGACGTACCTTGGCAATGACGAGCCTATCAGACAAGCTTTTTGATATAATTTTTGCGATATCCATTGGACTTGTCTCCCAACTAGTGCCTTTGCGCTCGGAACCATCGGGAAGCGTGATTGTAATCTCTTCACGCGGTTGGGCTGCCCACGTCTTATGTACAGCGCGTCACCAACGTAGAGCAGGACACATACCTTTGACAAAATCATCATATTCCACCTTTAATCTCTCGAAAATCTTGATACGGTGGTCGAAGAACTCTGGGGGAGGTTGCAACTGTGTGATGCGTTTCAGTCTGCTTGCGCCGAGAACCCATCGACAAGCAACCGACGAACCTCCAGCGAATGCTGGGACATAAGATCTACTTTTTCCTTTTTCCCCTTTTGCCTGTTCGTGTCGACGCCGCTGGAGTCAGCGTGTCTGCTCTCCAGGGCCGGATTCTGGGCCGGGTGCGAGGAAGACGCGACGAGTTGTGCCATTGCCGTCGATATTAGACGAGAGGGGAGAGAATTCTTAGGTAGCGATGGACAGCGTGGAGGGGGATATCTCCAGGGGTGGTATTGGGGTGGGAAGGGGTGCAATCGATTTAGCAGTCTGAGCATAAGTACAAGTCGAGCACCGAGTCATTCCCCAGATTAGGGTCGGCCGTTGCCGATCTGATTTTATATAACGCATTAGCCAATCTCTTGTCTACTCTGGCGCTCGGCGTGCAGCTAACCAAGATGTTACAATCAAACATGTCTTAAAGATTTTAAAACAAGGCTCATTGCTGAGGTGCATGTAACAATGAAGTGCGGTCAATGTGGACAATGCGTTTGTGAGAAAAATTATGTGTGATCCGGAGATAACCTCTCTGTTTTACGCAGGGAGCTGAGTTGGAGGTTGTTAGGAAATAATTGATATGCATGCTACTACATCAAAAGGCTTATAAGACAAGTCAGTTGTGTGGGATGCAACAATTAGAGTGATAACTAGACACTTGGAGAAATATAGCATCTGCAGCCAGTGCGATAGTGATGATAGAATAATGCATTCCACAAAGGTAGTAGTAGTTAATTGTCACCCTATCGTGATGTTGACACTACTATATTTCGTGCATAAAGCCAAAGGCGAAAGCACAATTGGAGTGAGTCCTTGTGACACAAACATCTAGACTTAGCTAATAATGCAAGATGAACAATTATTGTGATTATTCTATGGCCTGAAGAACCGTGTTCCGCAGATGTTGTCGAGCTCAAACATACATATGTTTGAGCTCAGAGAGGTCTCCCAGTGTGCAGCCGCAAAAGGTAATAGCTCACAGATGAAAGAGGCAACTTCATAGTGAGATTGCAGCTTTCTCAGGGATGACTAGGTAATTATGTCGGACAGAGCCTTACTCCTCGAGCAAGGAATGTGGATTAGATGCAGACTTGGGTCACTATTGTTCTGCACCGTCCACCCTCCAGACTTTGATCACTCCTGCTCGATCACCACTTACAATCCCTCCTCGGAAGGGCGAGTCGATGCATGCCAGCGCCGTGATCATGTCCTGATGGGGCTTCAACAGGTTCTGCTGGCTGTTATTGATAAGCGAGATCCGCTGCGGTGGCCGATTATTATGGCTACTTAGCTGCGACGGATGCAGCCAGGTCTCAACGAATGCCGTAGTCTTAGTGTTCGATGTTTGTGTCGCGCTGTTTCAGCAATCAGCCACTCCATTGGCGCTGGGCGGACGAAGACATGCACACCTGTATGTGGGTCTTTCGCTGTCGGACTCCACTCCACTTAACACAGTCGTACGCTCAACCCGGCTCAAGTCCCAGAGTCTAAGTTTACGGTCCTCCGACCCGCTCACCATAAACCCGCGTCCCCCCGCTGTATGATCCGAATGCAGCTGCGAGACTGCTGACCTGTGGACCGTGGAATGGCCTCCGAACTCGTGACCGACTACTATGGCGCGGATGTCCGGGAAGGGGCTTGTCAACAGCGATTCTTTCCCGCTTGTTTCTAATGATGAACGCCAAAGGTTTCCACCTTCAGCTCTCTGATGTCTTGCGCGGACCAACGCAGCGATGGCCGAAGCAGCACTGGGCTCCGCATCGCTGCCCACCACCTCAATGGGCTCATCTATCTCCACCGAGGGTTTCGATGCCACGCGTGTCCCATAGCTTTCAGCGATCTTCGTAGTCTCGATGTCCCATACTTCCACGAGGAGCGTGGGCGTTGTTTCAGACTGCGATCGGGGAGCCTCTATGGCCACCATGACCCAGCGCCCTTTTCCTTTGGTCGGATGGACGACGCATTGGTGTATGCGAGCTGATCTGCCTGTGGTTGCGCTACCGGTCTTCCAGCTCTTCAACAACAGCCCAAAGCGAATGTCCCACAGGGTCAAAATGCCCGATAAAGTGCCAGTCACGATCCATGTGTGTTTCCGGTCCAAACACATGGCAGTGATTGGCCCGTAATGGATCGGGTGCTCCATTGTCAACATTATTCGCATAGTTCGCAAGTCCAATATTGATATAGACGAGTGCGTCGTCGCGATGACGAGATTTGAATAGGAATCTGGTGTGACTGGTCATACGAGACAAACGCAAAATACAATACAATCCTCTCACCTGTGTTATAATGGGTCATACAAGTAATGTATTCTCCCGGTCGATCTACCCTGTGTTCGCGGACAACCTGAAGCTTGCTGTACTTCGGAAGGGCACCGCTTTGGCTGACGTGGACGCGCACCACATGCATGCTTCCGTCTTCCGCAGCGCTGGCGAAGCAATGAACGCCCTCTAGTATACAGACACACTTGACACGTGCATGGTGTTGGGAGTAAGAGTGTCGTGGCTTGCTGGTGACGTTTCGTTCTAACCGCGCGGTGTCCCACACCTTGACAGTTTTGTCATCCGACGAAGACACAAAGAACATGTGATCAGGTGAAACAGCGATGCCAGTGACCATGTCTGTGTGAGCGCCGAGATGGGCTACAAGGGTTGCTTCTGGGCGTCGACTTGTCCCGTCACGCGCAATGAAACTGTGTCGCACAGCATTTCGGCGCCGGATAGGGCCTTCATGCACTTTGGGACCAAAGTCGCTCTGGTACTCGCGATTGCTGTCCAAGTAAAGGTGTTCCAGCAGATTGTTGACGCCAGGCTCTTGCCCATCTATACTATGCACATCAGGAGTTGCGCATGGCTATATTGCACTGGTGACCCTCACCGTATGTAGATATCGGAGGCAAAGAAGACACACGGTTCCGGTGTTGACCACGTATTGTGCCAGCAGTGGAAACAGGTGACGACCTTCCTGATCGTTCCGGAGAACCCTCGGACCGCATTTTTGACGTATGCTCCAAGAGGCCTATTGCGTTTGCCCGTGACGATCCCACGGCTGGCGCTGCCTTCTCTGTGCTACCAACCTGAAGACGATGCACAGCTCGGAACGCAGCAGAATTTGTGTTGGATAGCACAGACTCGGTTGGACTTCCTGGGCGGTCAGAAACTGGAGGCAGGGTAGCCATTGACACCCCTGCAGGGAGCAAAGGGCTTTGCGTAGAAGTGGACGATACACGGTGCGACTCCCGAGCAACCGAGGGAAGCGATGTCCCTGAACCATTGATCGCGGAAAGCCTGCGACGAAGATCCTCGAAGGGTGCCTCGGGCGTGTTATGGTCGACACTTGGTGGCCGGGACATCCGTGGTGTCTCAGAAACAGGGGATTTAATTATGTCAAGAGTTGGTCGTCGGGATGACATGATACGCGATGAACGTGCTGATGTTTCAGATGCACGGGTTCTCAAAAAGACGGTTTGTGGAACAACCTTCAACTTCTGGAGTTCGACATCGTTGATAACCTTGAGAACCTCCGCGTCATCCTCAGGTCGCATCCGCGAAGCGAAGCTATAGAATGCATAGTCAAAAAAACACATATCTGAGGAACAAACTAGGTCAGACAGACCTGGATGTTGCATTGGCTAGCTTCAACATATAATCGCGCATCGCCGTCAGCTTTGGCTCTTCAGAAGACGTCAGTCCAAGCTGACGAAGTTTGGAAAGATTGTTTTCGTCTCTACGAGACGACAACGTTCAGCAAAGACATTATCAGGTACACAAATAACCTAATACATACTCTTCTGACTTGCTGCGAGGAGTTCCTGGTGCGCTGGAAGTTCTCCGCATTGCAACAATGCTTTCTTGAGGAGATTCGATCTTTGATGTTGTCCGTCTGTGGCTCTTCCAGAAATGACTTTTGTCAGCTTTCGTGGCCCATTGCACGGCCGCATCAAAGACTTGTCTTGACAACTATTTAACGAATCAGTTTTGATAAACATGCAAGTCAAGATTGAAGTAGATTTTACTGGTGACTTCATGGCTGTCAACAAACTCATCTCATCAATGTCCCGCACATCGGAGCGTAGAAAATGTCGAAGTGAAGGATACAAAATACACCAGACATCACTAGCCGGAAGGTGCTTCGCAGCGGAGGCGATGAATGCAGCCGCACCTGAAAGGACATCAGTGGGAAATAGGAACTGCACCCGGACGTACGGACCTTGGCGTATCCAAATGTTAGGATGGTATAAAAAACCAAGTGTCGCGCTCATGAGCTCCCAAATCCGCATTTTCTGGAATAGCCCAAGTTCGCATAGACTTGTCAACGCAGCGAGCACTCTTGCGACAACACTCTCTTCGACGTCTGTTCACAACAATTTAGCCAGTGGTGGCGCTGGTACACACACCGATAAACATTTACCTGATAGAGCCTGTATCATGAGGGGCAAGATATATTCTTCCAAGCTTCGTCCGCCGGCACACGCAGCTACATCAACGATAGCATCAAAGAAGGCAAACCTCAAAAGCCAATCACGATCGTTGAGATACGTTATCATGTGACTGAGCAAGACATCATTTGTGCGCTGCCGTCCGAGGAAGATACACAACTCTGAGATATTGTGCAGCACGGCGCGCTTGATGACGCTCGACGAATCGACAAGGAGGGCAGTAAGGTGGTCTTGTAATGAAGTCTGCAGGTCTTGCAAGGCGGTGTCGTAGGAAACCTGAAAAACGGCGATGAGCAGAACAGATTGCGGCAGTATAATAAGATGAACCTCAAAGTGTCCTTCATCATACTCTACTGCGTCAGTTGCCACCTTGAACGTGCCATGTGCCTTGAGAGCTTGGCCCATTTCTAGGTAACGGACTGCAGCATCCGCCAATGGAACAATGCATTGAGCATATATGCAGCGTACAGAGACTTCCGGGTCCTGGACCAGAGCTTGGATATTCGGAATGATATACTCGGGGATGATGGCGGCATTTGATGGTGTGATGACGGTCACTAACAACAGCTATAAGGGTATAGGTGTGATCTTCATTACAGACAGGGGTATAAGCCAGGGACTTACCACCTGCATCAATGTCCTAACAGCAGCCCCGCGCACTATAGCGGCTTCATCATGAAGAAGGTCTACAATGTAGGGCACCATGCGATCGAGCTTTGCTTCGTCCGTAAGATGGACTGCTAGCGCAAGGAATACGTCTAACGCGCGAAGCTTGCTTGAAGGATGCGCACAATTGCGAACATTCGCGCATACCAGCGATAGAATGATCAGCGCAGGACCATCTAGTTGTATTCAAACTTCAGACCATGTAAACGCATATCGAGAAACTGATTACCTTCTTTAGCGGCACGTCTGGGCGATGGTGCTGTATGAAGCTTAGAATCGCGGTTGGGAATGCTCAATTCGACGGGGAAGATATCCTATGAATGACAATCTTCTTAGTGGTTTAAGGATAGAAAAAATGACCACACACTTGGAAAGCTCTCAAAGATGTTGTTTCCTGAGTGTAGTCGACTCGGACATCCATGACCGTCTCCTCAATGGTATCCTGCACTAAGTATGGCTCCACGCTTTCATAATCTCCCCAAATCCTTTCCATCCTATTATCTGCGTCGCTTGGAAGACCACCCCCTTTCGTATCTGAAACCTGCGGAACAGGAGTGGATGTCCCCCCCTTCACTGTAGCGGGTGATCCGGACGATGCTGTTGGCAATAGAGCCTGGGCGGCCGCAGAGGCGGGCGGCGGAGATGCGAAAGGCGATGCTGCCGGAAGTTCATTGATGGATGCAACGTAGCTATGAAGAAAAGAGTAAAACGTCTCTGGGAATACTGTCCCTCGCACGTTATGGAGAATAGCTTCAAACGTAGGTCGTGCAACGGGGTTCAAGGCAATCATCTCTTTGATGAGATCCTACAAAGACGCCCTATCAGACCGAAAGTTACGCCAACCTCGAAGCAAGTACTAACCCGAACACCAGCATCGTCAATGGCAGTAAGTAGCCCATCCACATTGAGCTCCCCTTCACGATACTTGAATAACTGGCTGAGTGTGAACAGGGGTGCGCCCTCACGAAAGAGCTCTGCTACAACGCAACCCGCACTGAACACGTCCATTGCTTCTGTCACAGTTTTCTCTTTCTTGCCTTCACCATCTTTTCCATCAACATTGTTCTGTCGCGCAGAGCCTTCGGGCCGTGCTCCTGCAGCATAGAATCGCTCAGGCGCGACATAGCACGTGCGCCTGCTGGATGTGTCGAAGTAGAAAGCGAAGTCGGAAGGATCGTCGAGAGGGAGATATGTTGGTTTGTGGGATGCGAAGTCAGATAAATAGACCCAGTTCCACGATGTAACGAGGATATTCTCCGACTTGACGTCTCCATGAGCAACTTTGCGTACGCGAGCATCACGCAAGGCGGTTAGTAACTGAAAGGCAATCCACTTCTTTTCAATCGTGCTCAAGAACGGACGTGTACTGGATGCGACGTTCGTCACTCGCACACCAGGGGACAAAAGTAATCGCGCGTACCTTATTCGATCATAGAGGTTGCTGGCGATCCATTGTCGAATGAGATAACCTGCTGTCTCGGACTCGACAAACGTCTGATAGTTGTACACATTTGGAATCTCTAGCAATGCTTCCCGTTCAACTAGATGAAGCAATCATCAAGAAAGGAACCACGCGGACTCTCATGACCAACAGTAAAACGCACTCTTCAGCCTCCGTTGGTACCTTCGAAGGCTCACGCCGGGATCTGGCTTAATGAATATCTTTGCTACAAGGTAGCCATTTCTGTGCCGACATCTGACGGTCTTGAGGAAGCGAGATGATCCAAGGCTTAAATTGATATGTAGACAAACGGGCATTCAAGAGTGCGTAGGATGCGTACCTCTTCTCGTACACTATGTCGGACCCTAATTCCGTCACGAATGAATCCAGTGCGCCAGCATTCCGCGTCAGTGGATAACCGGACTGTGTATTGCCCATGTTCGATGACAAGCCGGACAGTGACAGAGCTCAGCACAATGGGCACACCAGTAGCGAACGTAGTACTGTAGGAGGCTGAGCTGAAGTTCTTACTAAGTTAAGACTCGACTTTTGTCCCTGGCACACGAGTTCTCGTCGATTGTGCGTTTGCAAGCTTCCAGGACAAAAAAGCAGATAACAAGATAGAATATTGACCGACTACGCGAACTTGAAGTGCCTAGCCTTCCCAGCTCAGGCTGACTCGGACACGCCGGGCAATTATAGATTTGTATATACAGTTGACATTTTCATAATACATAACTGTATATGGTAAACTTGTATTGAAAACATGATTATGCACTCGACGGCTACCTTCCTAGATATCCCAATCAAACATGTCTCAGATTTCAAAACAGATACGTAGATATCATTGTCGAGGTACATGTAATAATAAAACGTGGTATTGGACGACGTATACATGCGTTTGTGAGATGATCCCGAGATGATTTCTGTGTTTCACGTAGAGAGTTGATATTGTTAGTAAATAATTGATATGCGTGCCACTACGTCAAAAAGCTTGCGAGACAGGTCAATTGTGTGGGATGCAAACAATAAGAGTGATAGCTGGACACTTGCAGAAATGCCGAGAAATATAGCGTCTGCGGAAGTGGCGATGATACAGTAGAACGATGTGTTCCACAGTGTAGTGATCAATGCTGACAAGAGACTACTCCGTGAGGTCAATGTTATGCTGTACTTTGTTAGACGTGTTGTACTATCCAATGTCAAAGTGACGAATCCGAGAACAAGAATCGTATACAAACAATCTATGTCGGACAATCTTCATCCTATGTCGACGCTACTGTATTTTCATGTCATCAATACTTCGATTGTCCATCTGACGACACAATACAAGGTCGAAGACTTGCCAACACGGAACAAACTTGAAATGTACGGCCACGAAGCCAAAGACGAAAGTATGACTGGAGCGAGTCCTTGTGACATAAAGTGTCAAGACAGATCTAGACTTAGCTAATTATGTGAAGAGTAACAATTGTTGCGACTGTTCTACATCCTGAAAAACCGAGTTCCGCAGATATTGTCGAGCTCAAACAATACCCCTGGTAAGTTACATAAAGCTAGATGCGCGACGAGCGTCGCGCGCAACCACAAAGAGCAACCTCATAGTGCGATTGCAGCGTTCCCAGGCATGATTACTGTACCGGACAGTGCCTCACGTCTCAGATGGGGACACGGTCTCCGATGGACGATAAAAAAACATCCACCTTCTTAACTGCTACTACAGCTTGATATGCTTCCTCTAAGTCAAGTGCTCGTAGTACCGTGGGTTTGTCCGGTTATTGGACTGAAAGAGGACACCATTAAATGGGCCCTGGTCTCAGAAATGTATGTCCAGGCAGATCGGCGTGCGCGGCGGGAGCGCCCAAGTAGGCAACGAGCAGTGGATGGTGCGATGTACAGTTCCGTATGTGCCTAATTGTGTTGAATGTGTCCCAGCCATCAGTCCTTCTACCAGGAGTGTGTCAGCTAAGACTCAGCTTTCGCTCTTCGTCTCGCATGCGTCATGGTCCCCAGGCAGGGTATCCTTCTCTGCGCGTCCCTCCGCCCTTGCATGAGCGACAGGGATAGACGCGCAATCGAGCCAGTATCCGACTCTGATACTGCGTTGGACGCGCGAAAGTGCGAACTCCACTGGCACGGTGTCGCGTATCACAGTACTATCACTTGCCCGTTCCGTTCCACCTAGTGGTTCCATCCCAGCAGACGGTCTACCCCTATACCCACTAATTCTCGATCGAATGGTGCTAATTGTCTAGCGGGAGACAGGGTGCCACGCCCAGCAGTCTTAACTATTTTTTATTTTATTTTATTTTATTTTGAAATTTTAATTGTGGAAAATAAATACCCTTTAGAATATTGTTCTAATTCTGAGTGCACAACAGTTGACAAGAGTCATCTTTGCAATTAGCTCTTTTTTTCTTTTTCTTTTTCTGGCCCTTCCCCTCACACTTATAGAAACAAAACGAAACAAGGACTCAAAGTGTAGTCCCTATCAATTTCCAGCTCAATTGGGTTTTGTTTCTTTGTCAGGCCCCAGCACGAACTGAAGACTGACTTGAAGAAGCAGTTCACCGAGCACTACAAAGTACAGTACATCATGAGGACAAGTCGCGGTCGACACAATATATGTGATGGACAACACGATCCTGAGCTACTGTGAATGAAATTGGCCACCATCACTGCAAAACTAAATAAACCTCTCGACTGCTCAACCAATTGAACTAATCCCTCGCGTGACAGGCAGGCTGCAATGGAAAAGACCGTGTGGTATGCAAAACCCTTGCATGACATTCATCATCAATTGACCCATGATGAAGAACTTGAGAGGAGAAAGGTGGCCAGTGAATATGGAGAGAGCTGATAGGATGATCGATATCATGCTTCTGGAACGAAGAATCGAACAACCATAGCTGATACGCTATCGTGGGGAATACCAGGGCAACATTACTGCAGAAGGCGTCGTCCCTCGAAAGCTGAGGGTGGTCAATGTCGTGCTTTTAGGAGGAAGAATTGAACAGTGACATTTGATACGCTATCGTGGGGAATATCAGGGAGACACCACTGCACTCGGTGCTGGGATGGTCAATGTTACACTTCTGGACGGAGGAATTGAACAACGACGACTGATACGTTATCGTGGGGAATACTAGGGCGATGTCACTGCACCCAGCATCATCCTTCTAGAGCTGATAGGATGGTTGATATCGGGGTTTTGAGAGGAGGAATTGAACAATGACAGCTGATATGCTATCGTGGGGAATACTAGGGCGACGCTACTGCACTCAGCGTCGTCCTTCGAGGGTGGTCGATGTCACACTTCTGGATGGAAGAATTGAAGGACGACAGCTGATATGCTGTCGTGGGGAATACCAAGGCGACGTCACTGCACTTGGCGTCGCACCTCGAAAGCTGATGGGATGGTTGATGTCAGGCCTGGGAGGAGGGATTGAACAATGACAGCTGATACGCTATCGTGGGGAATACCGAGGCGATGTTACTATGCTCGGCGTCATCCCTCAAACAGAAACAGGATGCACGAGTCCGTGAGTTCCAGTGAAGAGATCGGCGACGGTTTGAGCAATGGTAGATTTGTCGATTCTCGCCACCCCATCTAGCCGGTTTGTCCGTTCTTGTCGATTCTCTTTCACAAAGCCCCGCCTGTCTGAAAGATGGGAACGGATCATTTGGCCATCTATGGGCATCGTTAGCCTTTCCCCTACAATATCAGAAGGAATAAAAACGCCATACCTGTGCCACAGCATGCAAAAAGTCTGTAGGACTCGTAGGCAGGACTCAGCAAGTGAGGGCCACGCTTTGACGGCGAAGTTGGGATCATCGCGTCGATCGATGTCGATAAGGAAGTTATGGAATAAGGGATGAATGACTCGAACAGAGCCACATCCGGCGTCGGGGACGATAGCGATGGAGTGCAAGCAGATAATGCTCTCTGTCATCCAAAGGACATATAGTTTAAGAAAATGAGCGATTGCCAGAGGTTCTTCGTCCTATGTTGTCTCCTTTTAACTGGTCCACCGTGCGGCCGAAGAACAATGGTCACGTTTCTCTCCATTTATATCTACCGACCCTTTCAGCCCTAGACTCACGGAATGCTGCGCGTTCAGCATCAATTAATAGAGTTTCATCAGCAGCAGCACATCATGCTGGTGATACTCACGCTCAAGCTTCGGCTCCACTTCATCTTCGGTAACTTACTGGCTTCAATCTCACGATGGTCATTTGTTTGCCTTGAGTAGCATGTGAATGGACCGCAGGTGGGAACATCTTATCGCACAAAGGTGAACGGTGCCCCACTCTCGTCATCCTTGGCTTCTGTGATTTATAGTGAGTCTCTTGCTTGTGCCATCGTTCTACTAGCAATAATCACGCGAACTTCGTGTCTGACACGTTGTCTTACACACTGCCATTATCTTCCGTCATGCCTGGCGCTAGAACCCAAGGTGTCAGCATGATGAACCAGGGGTCTGCATGTGTGCTGGCCAAGCTCGATGCGAGCCTCTACACCTTAGAGGAAAAAGAGAGCGCCTTCTTCAAAAAACAAACTGGCATTACAAATGATGCGACGCTTAAGGACTACATCTTCGCTGTCCGAGCTGAAGCTTATGAAGCAAGTCATATGCTCATCGATGATCAAGTTGGCACTGTCTTGTACCTCATAAAGCGCTCACTCCTTTTTTGTTACTAGGTGCAATCTTATCCCTGTATTCATCGATTCCCATTCGCCAAGTAAGTCTACAAACGCTCATGAATGCTGAACTTGCATTCCAGGTTATGTATTTCATGACATCCATCATACAATGATCTTCTGTACTATTCATACCTGGCGACGCTTTTGACCCTCGATACCATTACTCCTTTCACCAAGTCGAACCCGCCAGCGGTGCTCAAGCCCAAGATTGATGCCCTTACATCTCTGAACCCACTGAGGAGCCAGATCTCCACCATCCACGCAGCCTCCTTTTTCCATCTGTTCAAAGAGGAACCCCAACTGCACCTCGCACGCGCCATAGGGGGTTTACTTTCTCTACAGCCAGGTTCCATCATCTTCTGCTCGCATCTTGGTGCCGCACAGAAAGACCCTCGCATATCCATCACGGACGGAAGCATTATGTTCGATCACTCTCCTGAAAGCTGGGAGAAGCTCTGGAACGGTGTGGTGTTTGAGAAGGGAACAGTCAAGGTCGACGTGATGCTGAGCCAGCCGAGGCTGGATACTACCTTTCCAGTACTGACTTAGAAAGTCATGCGGCTTTGAAATTCAATTATGATGGCTGCCGTCCCCATCCCCGGTCTCGCTGGTCGACTTATTCTTAGGCTAGATTATCATTTTATTCGTGTCGTGGTAAGTTTGTGAACCAAGTTACCCCTCCTTCCAGATTCGCACGGCCCTCAAGGAACAGGCCACATCAGCAGAGCTTGAATGCTATATGGCACACGCATCGGATGTGTCTCCGCGGAGCAGTGCACACGCACTCCACTAGCAGCGGCACATAATGCACATTCCGTCTTTCGGCTTCCTGAGGTGCGGCCATCAGCTTTCCATCTTCTATGCATTCAATTAACCAGCCCGTTAGTTACCAAAGTTTAATTCAGCGTGTGGGTCTCATATGCACTGGTTTTTGTTTGGGGTTACTAAGAAGCTACTGACTCACACACGCCCTCGGCCCGGAGACTTTGAAAGGTCATTTATGATGGTGAATTACTCTCAGAGCCTCTGAAAGAATACTGATTAGGAACTTTATGGGCTGCTGCCAGCACCCGACTATATTCCAACAATGTTTAGTTGATCAAGGCTGTGGCGCCGTCCTCAGCTCGTGTTCTAAAAACGAACTTGTAAAATAAGTGAGACAATATCCAGTCAGGCCCCCGGGGCGTGAAAGCCACATGGGAAAGCCTCACTCCTCACGTTGTCAGCAGTGATCCATATCATACAGAGCTAGCCTCCTACCTTTTTATCTTTGTGTTGTATTCCACCTTGGGTATGTAAGCAGTTGATGATGATGATGATGATGAGGTTGTGCAAAAACCTTCCAGAAAATATCCATGTCTCCATTTTTTTCTCTGATGTTTTGTCACGTTGAGAGCCCTTGTTGAGAATCTCATGACATGATCGATCAACAGAGGTTTTTCTTTCAGACTTACTGATAAGAACTATACGTCCAAGATTGAGAGCAAGTTTACGCCACTAGGATTGGACGTTGGCATGAATCCATACAATCTAAACTCTATCAAGATTGGTTTTCTTCATAGCTGGAAGCCGGGAATCCAGATGAAGTATATCGGGAGAGCATACTATTGCGGCCGTGCAGGCCAAGGCCTACAAATTTAGTATGAAGCCATTTCTCCGGAGGGATGGCCAATTTCAGAATCAACGCCTGCTCAACCGAACACATCCATCCATCCAGCGATTCGACTTCACCACATAGTCTGGAAGCCATACTGGCTGACGAGAACTTGAATGCACTCTGAGATTGTTCGCGAATGTTCAGTTAGAAACGACATCAGGAAGGCTGTTGCGGATGGCTTTCCGTTATGCAATGTGGTCGCCTCGGATCTCGAGCAAGGCAAGTGAGCCTAATGATCACAGTCAGGAATGATTGCTCCCCGCTGCAGATCCCGTCAAGAATCTTGGGATCTTGGATACAAGTCCACGCCTGAGACTTTTCCCGTGCCTTCATTCAGCGACGTCTGGACCCCTCGCGATTGACAGTCTCCATTTATTGCATTAAACCTACCGACCTTAGATCGCGACACTCACCTCTCAATCTACTGAAAGGCTACGTCTCTGCATTCTTCGTAGGCGGACAGCTGCACCTTGCGCGCGCAATGACAGGACTACACTCTCTGGAGCTGGGACCTGCGATCCCTTTTGGCTCATACTTATGTGACTCCCTGAAGAGTCTATTGATTTAACCGATGAGTAGAAGGCCATGTTTGATCATTCTTCATAGAGCTGGGAGGCTTAGAATTTAGGAAGGGAACACTCAGGGTAAATGCAGAGAGCTCTATCTGCATAGCTGTCTCGATAACCTTATTCGGAGTATGACAAGGCCTGAGACAGGGCTTTGCAACCTTTCTTGAGATGAATCTGAGTAGTTCATCCATGCGCCACCCTCTGTTGTCACACCACATGAGATTGATGAAGAGACAATAGAGGTACACGCCGGATGAGATATATTGCTCCGCGTGGTGTAACCATAGATCAAAACAGAAGGATGCAACAGTAAAAGAGACATTTTCTGTTGCGCACCCGTCAGGCGAATGGTGATAGACAGAATCCCCTACGACGGAAGGGGAAACACCCGCAATGATGTAAATTAGTGCACACCGCTGGCTTGCAGTCACACTCATCTACTGGGACGTGATGGTGCATGAGCCTTGACCGATACTCAGGATATGAGTGCGCACCATTGTAGATACAGTAACTAAGGTGTCATGATTGCCTCTCAGTAGTCGCTTTCTTTGAGAGGTGTTGCGCATTCACGGCCAGAAAGTGATATGCTACCACTGTTAACATGGCCAATGTGCCGAGTGAGTTGGCGAGAGAGTAAAGTGTGTCGTGGGATATCATTGCGAAGTGGTTGTTGAAAAAGAGCGAGCAATCTCTGGACAGTAAGCAACTGAGCAACATGTAGTCCTCAAACAACTAGCAGACATACCAGGTCAGATACAAGGTGCCGAATAAAACTGAAGTGGGTGCAGGGTCGTGGAAGTGTTATGCAATGGGTGACTCGGCGGAGGGAGTTGACTGCCACGTCCGAGCCACGTGGAACAGGGTTAGTTCCGCTCCGTCTCCTCCGACTCCGAGCTCACTGGCACACCCTGCACTTGACGATGAGATACCCTCAGTCATGCCCTTCGCTTTTTGGCGCTGCTACACGACAGCGCTCGGTGCGACGTCCTACATCAGTGTCGGCGCAGTCATGTATGCTTCATTCTCGACCAGGACGACCGGCTTTCTCTTCTGCGCTGCTTTCCCGCCTCCACCAAGCTCCATCCACTACGCGGCTTCAGACAGCGCGTGTTTTCTCGACGTCGTTATATTGTAGGAATCAGCAAGTGACTTTCGCGGATCCTTCTCGTCCCGACCTCTTCTACCATCTTGTCCCGCCGCCTACACCGTTATCCA